>CAJUYH010001500.1:0-48483 GCA_910591685.1 Galerucella tenella | reverse complement strand
GGATAAGGTCTTGGCGTTCAATTGGTGACCACAAATTGTCAAAACTGTCAAAATCACACCATCACTTGATGGCTTATATCTTTTTTATAACAATCTAAAACCTGACCAAAATACCTCATCCCCAAGACATAGGTCCAAGTTATATTATGTTCAAATTTCAACTCTCAATTTTACTGTATTCTTTAGATTTGTTGCATACAAAATGACCCAAATTTTGTTGCATGTCAGGGGTGCCAACTGTTTTGTGCTGTCTAAATTGTGAGGCCCCTCTTTTAATAGGACATGTCCACCAACTGACATGTGGCACTAATAACAGTCTAAGGAAAAATAATTATTTGATTACATTTTAAATTTGTAATTTGGTTGTTTTTGTATTGTTTTGATTATTCTTTTTATTATAAACAATCAGATATAGCTTTTTAAAGAGCTAGATCTTGTTCAGTAGTCAGTTGAGGTTATAATAACGAAAGGAAAAGGCTGGACTTGCCTTATAACGTGATATCAAATTAATTTGAGCTTCATGTAATGTAAAAATCATACTCAGATGCAGATTCATTTTGGAGCGACAATTAGACAATTTTTTTTAAAATTTTTAAAATTGTGCCCCCTACTATAATAAGCAAATTTTTTGTGTCCCCTACTATATTGAGCAAATTTTGACATCAATTTACATATTCTTCGAGTATATTTACCTGTTGATTAAACAAATAAATTTGTCCGAATTGAACAAAATATGTTAAAACTTTAGAAGGAACCAAAAAAAAAAACGGGGGACCTAGATAAGAAATCTGGTCTGATAGCAACAGCACGGTTGTACTAATAATTAGTAAATATTTTACCCGCGGCAATAACAATTGCATCGTGTAGAAAATCAACATTGACAACGCTTAATGTGAAAAATAATCTATATATTTTTTAAGTTAGTCAGTTAGTGAATAACATACAAGTTTCAAGAATAGTGAGAAATGTTTTCAAGCAAGAATTTTTACTCAATTCAGGTGAGTTCCTGAAGAAGACGTTTCTTTGAAAACAGTTAGAATACACGAATGTTTCTTTCCATCCCTAATAACACACAGACGTTGTAGAAATATCCACATGAGACAATAGAAACATCTCTGGGAAATCCAAATTTGAGCTGGGCTGGGCAATATCATAAACATCCCTGCAGAATGTATGTGGGATAATACGGGATATAATAAAGACATACAGGGTACCACATATAAAAAAAGTTTCAATATTTAATCTAAATTCAATCAAAAGATAAAAAACAATAAATAATTTCAATATACTTGTTCAATTCCCACTACCACCATTTTTTATTTGGGCGCTAACATTTCTTTATTTCGCTCTTTTCAGCTAATCCTTTGCTCCGTTTCCTAATTACTAGAAGCATGGCCCGAGTTTTGTGCACCTTCTAAAAATAATTGTACATAATTAAATTAGTGACATGACATTCATCTCTTCCATCGAAAAAAAAAAAGATTTTATATTCAACTTTAATTCTGAACTTAAACGCAAAAGTTGAAAAATAACATTTTTTAAACTTTATTTAAATCTTTAGTTTAAACGATATTAAAATATTTATATCAAGAAATTGTTATGATTAATTATTTAATAAATAATAATAAATAGCACGCCGAACCTTGATAGTACCTACCAAGGTCTTACACATATCCAAATTTTTGGAACTAGGTACGAAATGCCAGAGATATGTTTGTGTTAGGACATCCCTATTATGTTTTTATTAAGATGTTCTAGGAACATCGATGCTCCTAGAGCACTGTCACACTGTCACACTGTATATATATTAGGGTGATTAGGAATCAATCATTCAAACAGGCTGAAATGTTTCTTTCTGACGTGAAAAGATACCAGTTAAAATGTCTGCCCTTATTTTTAATATTTTTATCTACAACTGTCATGTAACGGGTACGATTTGACACTATTTTTAGTGTCATAATGACGTATATTACCGCACTAGTGCGTTTTTGATTACATTACCGCACTAGTGCGGTAATGAGAATCTAGAAACATATTAATACCAGAATTAAATATTTAAATTAACACTGGAAGCTGCATTTTCAATTTCCGAAAGGAGATTTTCTTCGCTTGAACTCATTTTTATAGATTTTTGTTCATTCAACTTTGAAAATTTGATGACATAACTAATTTATTTTTTTTCCTCAGCCTTGTTTGTCTTTGTTGCTATGGGCACAAAATATGATACACAGTACCTTATGTTTGAAGTCAATATTATTAAAAATACGTTGGATTGAAATTTTTTTCAAATTTTATATTATAGGTACTGTTAATAATACTAATAAACAGTTGTAGATAAAATTTTGTACGTAACACGTGTGATAGGAATTATTAACGCACTTATGTGATTACACGACTCGGCCTACGGCCTCGTCGTGCAATCTTCACATGCGAGCGATAATAATGTCCATATCCCACTAATTACGTAAATAACTATTACTTCTTTTGATTTTTATACCGTTATTGGTTAATGAACCGTTTTGTTAATCTAATTAAACGCTCTACAAAAAAGTACTGATAACATTTTTTAAATAGTACACGCGTTCAAAAGTTATTCAATTATTAGCTACGTATTTATTTACAGTAAATATTAATCATTGAAGAGGTTTTTTGTAATAATTGGGGAAATGTTGTCGATAGTCGCCGCCACCCTTCACCAACAGGATGGAAGTGAATTCTACAAAACATCCAAAATAAAGCTATTCAAAGTTTTCAACTTTAACACCCAGTACTTCGTAAACAAGTAGCATTATATCTTTCTAAATCAACAAAAAAATTGAATATATTTGAATATTGGTGACGTACACTATTTTATTTACAAACTTTCAAGCTGTATCATTCAAATTACACATTATGTGTAGATTAGGAAAGATTTGTCTAGCTAGATACACATTTTCCTTTATAACTACATGTTATTATATGCAACCAACATTACACTGCAGTGTATTAATAGTTGCAGAGATATAGGCATTTAATATCAATGCATTTTTTGAATTAACGACGCCAAACTTATTGTTTTGCGATTATAACAAAATAAGTGATTTCAACCATTTGTAGTTGTCACATTATAATAGTAAATTGTATACATGATAAAATTGATGAACTGGTATTGGTCGTAACCTAACCAGACCAGAGTGGCCAAAGATTGGCAACATAAAAGTCCCTAAAAATCAGCTGTTTTAGTTTCCAGTGAATTGTTAAAAATGATATTTGAGGGATAATCATTTTGTCCTTCATTTCTTGAAAAATGTGCTTGTCAAGCTATTTTAGCCCTTTTAGTGAATAAAGCTTGATGAAAAACTGCTATTAGAAACATTCAACACTGGTGCGGATTCGATTCATAGCGTCTAATTAGGTAAGTACACCATAACCTTGTTTTTTTATTTTAAACCAAGAAATGTTCACTTTACTTTATTTGTATTGTTTGAAAAACTTTCTGTTCCTTTGTTTAGGTAAAGGTGGTGTTTGTGTGTCTTTGTCAATTACAAAAAATCACTTTTTACCTTTTTATAAATACATTTAAGTATCTAAAAGGGAGATTCAAACTAACTTCTATCAATCACTTGTATGTACTATTTAAATATGAAATGCTATATATGCTTGTTCGAGAAATATCAGCTTTGTTTTGTTATTAGCACTTGAAGATAATTGTTCTATCAATTATAATAGTCAATAGTCATGCAGGTGTTATTAAGATTACACTAATATTTTACTTTATAAAGTTATCAATAAATTAAGTTAATAGTTTAATATTAGTCTCGAAAATCTGAAGTTATGTAATCTGGGACACAAAGAGCGAATGTATTTAGTGTATTAGTATTTTAAGCATAGTTTGGATTAATTATATTTTATCTTCTGTATGTTCCTTATATATAGACTGATTTTTTTCTGATTTATTTATTCATTATCAGTCTAATTAAACATGTACCATAATGTAGTTAAATATCTAATAACATTTCTCCTAAGAACACTACATGTTCTGAATGTATTGAAGATTCAAATTACGTTCAATAATAAATGTTTCAACATTTACTTAGTGTTCAATATTTTCATTGTGTTTTGAATACTTATTTTCATTGTGTTTTGAATACTTGATTATTTCCAAAAAATCAAAATATAATTTCATTTACATTGAAACTTATTTACAATTTAATTATAACCAGGAGTGCCAATTGTAAATGTAAACTTTAATGTTTTCAATTCCAATTACTACTATTTTTTAATATCATGTGAAGTCAATCAGTTGTAGTAGACTAAGTAGATTTTAGGTGAATATGAAAAAAGACTCGTCCTCACATTTAAGCTATGAAACCATTTCTGTAAGTACAAAAAATAACATGATTTATTTTGATCCTAAATGGAAATTGTTTTTTTGATACAGAAATGATTTCCTTCAATTTGCTCCTCATAAATTATTTTTTATATAAATAATAATAATCCCAATCAGTATCCCATCAAACTTCTGCAATTGTTCAACCAGTTTGCCTCACTGCTCTGTTTGAAGTAATGTCGAAGTGTGTAGTCAATAGGGAGTCTCATCTCTTTTTACTTCTGTTTCATTCATGATGTCTTCCTTGAGCCCATCACTTGTTAATACCTTTGCCGTTGATTGTACCATTGACATTTTGGTTAGCCTGGTCAACTTTGATGGTATTGCCAGCTCTTTCATATTCTGTGATATTTTCTTTTGTGTAACACTATCAAATGTCTGTTTAAAATCCATGAATATTGCATGTATATAGCTCATAACATTTTTCTATGGTCTGTGTATTGTATTCATAGCATTTTCTTCATAAATTCTATCCTTGAATGATACATTTATGATGATTTACTCTAGGTACTTTAGATTCTCCTGGAAAAGGAAGGAAAAATTATTTGGCTCATATTTTTTATATATTATGTGACTTGCTTTCTAAGCATATTTTTAATACAAGAAAGATTTGGAATAAAAAAATGTCTGGAAGAGAATATAGACTGGAATTTTATTATTGAAATGAGTATCAATTTAAGCACATTTACCCCTGTGCATTCAGATTAATTAACCATAAAAACTTTTGTTATGATATAATTATTTTTTCAATTGAGAAATTTAAAAACTAAATAGTATATTGTAGATCATTTTGTGATTATAAAAATAACTTCAATGAAAGCTGTAGATTTGTTAAACATCTATAACGTTTATAATTAACTTTGAAAGAAAAAACTATTTCTCTGAAAAAATTGGATACCTAGTTCAATTTTTCAATCATTAATTAATTAATTATATCTGGTAATCTGCCAGTGTCAACTTATCTTTTTATAACGTTCATGTGTGTGAGAAAAATATAGTTTCCCTGTTGATGACACAGAATAATGTGATAACTATTTGAGCATATGACTAAGATAAAGAATAATATTTAATAAACCATTTCCCCTGCATTTATCTGAAATCTCGGTATTCGTTCGCGGTGATGTGATAAAAGAATTTGTTGAATGCAAATATACAAATAATAATTAAACAAAAATAACTTGGATTGTTGTGGGATGTGTTGATATTTCCCAAATTTATTTGTACAAAGTATTTTCTGCATTCGAATAACATTATTGTTAGGAGAAATTTCATTTGGTGAGTAAAAACAGTTATTATCAGTATCTTTCATTAATGCTGTAAAGCACAAAGAATGGTTTGTTTGACATATAAAATTATACATTCCTTTTACCATTGGGTAACGTTGAAATATTAAAAGAGGGTCTCAACTTTTGTATTCATTGCATTCAGTGCTAATAAACGTCAGCAGAAAATGATGAAAATTATTCATAGAGATGTGTTAAAAAGTCTTTGGATCTACAGGGTGTCCAGAAACTATCCTGCCAAACGGAAACTTCAGTTACTGAAGGTGATTTTAAGTCGATTTAGCTTAAATTACCTTAATCCGAAAATGATTCCCAAGGGAGCTACAGCCCTTTGAGGAAGGCGTCCTAATATGAGTTTTCTTCAAATTATTCAAAAATACCGTTACTTAAAATATTCAAACTTGGTATAATCAAAATAAATAGTTCGCTGTAAATAAATTTTTTTCAGATCCATCACAAGCGTGTCAGTCGGGGAGACCAACAGGTATTTTTATTAAAAAGTTTTTACGATTAATTTAAAATTTCCAAAACAATGTAATCAACTTAATATTTACGACTTTTGTTACCAGTATCTGTACAATTTGTTGATTTTTCAAAGCCAACTTGATAATATTACAGATACAATTTTATAATCCAACATGATTTTATGCAAGAAACACAAAAAGTTTAAATTTATTTTTCTCGAAAACGGTTCATGATATCGATTTGAAAGAAGAGAACATTTTTTATGGAAATTATCTAGAATTTTCCAAATTCTGTGACGGATACATAAAAAAACTTGAAAATAAATTTTTTTTTATAAAAATACCTGTTGGTCCCCCCGACTGACACGATTGTGATGGATCTGAAAAAAATGTATTTACAGCGAACGACTGGTTTGTAACTGTTTATTGATTATACCAAGTTTGAATATTTTAAGTAACGGTATTTTTGAATAATTTGAGGAAAACTCATATGGGGACGTCTTCTTCAAAGGGATGTAGCTCCCTTAGGAAGCATTTTCGGATTAAGATAATTTGACATAAATTGACTTAAAATCACCTCTAGTAACAGTAGTTTCCGTTTAGCAGAAGAGTTTCAGGACACCCTGTATTATGACAATGAAAGAGAGAAAATACTATTTGTGTTATTTTTAATTTTAAAGCTTTCTGATAATTATTATTATATGTGTATTTTCCCTGAGTGTTTGTATAAACTGTAGGTAAAATGTTAAATACATAAAACGATTTACTAAATATATTAGGCAGACTTCAATTTTCCGAGACAGACTGGAACCTGTGGATAAATTTCAACAGTTGTAAACGGCGTATTTGTATTTATAACAGTTGTCACGGATATAGAATTTGATAACCTTCGAAAATACATTTAATTAAACATGTTTACATAGATTTTTCAAATCTTATTTACCTACACATATTTTGGGAATAAATTTAGCATAGAATATTTTTTTATTCACCTCATTAGAGTGGTTTTGTTGTGATTATTTTAATTTTATTATAAGTATAAATAAAAAATATGAAAATTTGAATTGTACTTTAAAAACGTAATATAGTATTATGTAATAGGCTAGTCGGTAGGGGTCACAACTACAAGTAATTAGCAATACGGCTGATTTTTTTTATAAGTACCTCAAAGTATGTAGCTTAATATAAAAAAAAGTTTACCAGTCTATCGATTTCCCAAATTAGAAATTTCGAAATTCTTTAATATTCCGCGCTGGGAGGAAGGTACAGAAAAATAAAAAATACCACCCTGTAGGGGAAGTGTTTTGAAATAATAAAGATTTCTTGCGTTTTTTTCGTCCGAGCAATGGTTTGTCCGGAAAAAATTCGGTAAACTAAGTATGTGTTCCGCATCCGCGTGACTTTATTTTTTAAAGCGCGGCGGAGTACATTATAAACTTGTACAGTTATAATGTAATGTATAAATATTTATAATAGGGCGTTTTGGAGAGGGAAGGGTCAGCTTTATTTTTTTTGTCATAGCACATAATCATTTCTAGCAAATTACTCACATATACAGGGTGTCCCACGAGGTTTTGGACAGTATATATCTCGAAAACTATTTGGGCTACAATATTGAAATTTGGCAGTTATAAACCGTAGGTAGTATTACACATTTTAAGCAATTAGCTACTCTGCTACAATGTCACATTTCGGGTCACGTGGTATCATTTTTGGAAATGTTAATGAGACAACCTGTATATTGTTCCACGACTCTAAAGGTCTCTCTTATACTAATTCGGCGATACCTATTTTTTTGTTAGGTACTTAGAAACCATAAACTAGTTTTTATAAAGTTTTTTATTTGAAAAACAGAGAGAGCTGGAAATCCCAGATGGAGAAATGGTACAATACATTGGCCGGCTCGTTCACCAGATATAACCCGGTTATATTTTTTTCTTTGAGGATATTTGAAAGGATTGGTTTATGTTAATGATGTAAATGATTTGAAAAACAGAATCAGAGCTGCTTGCCAATCTGTTACACCAGAAAGTATTGAAGCCCAAGAAATTTACTCGAAAGATTTGAATGCTTGATTAATGAAGGTGGACATCAATTTTAGCATCAACTGTAGTAAAAGTTTTATTGTATTCCTATTCTTTTTGTTTTTCAGCTCTTTTTTTTTTCAAATAAAAAACTTTATAAAAATTTGTTTGCGTTTCTAAGTAAGTACCTAACACAAAAAAATGGGTATCGCCGAATTAGTATAAGAGAGACCTTCAGAATAGTGGAAAAATAAACAGGTTGTCTCATTAACATTTCTTAAAATGATACCACGTTACCCGAAACGTGACATTGTAGCAAAGTAGCTGATTGCTTAAACTGTGTAATACCACCTACGGTTTATGACTGCCAAATTTCAATATTGTAGTTCAAATAGTTTTCGAGATATACACTGTCCAAAACCTCGTGAGATACCCTGTATTATATTCCAATCAAGTATCTCAATAAAAAATCTATTATAATAAGGACGCATTGAAACAATTTTTCGAATGATAGAAACTGTTATTTAGGACGTGTGTTCCATAAATAAAATTTACCAATAATTAATTTTTCCTAATTACGAAATACGACACTTTTCATTATCTTGTAAATTTTGGGAATCTTAAATTGTACTGTAAACTGAAGTAATTTTAATTTTAGTCTACCGAATTTTTTTCGGACAAACCATTGCTCGGACGAAAAAATGCAAGAGAACTTTTTTATTGCAAAACACTTCCCCTACACGGTGTTTTTTTTATTTTTCTCTTCTTTCTCCCAGCGCGTAATATTAAAGAATTTTTTTTCCAAGTTGGGAAATCGAAATACTGGTGAACTTTTTTTAAATATTAATCTACATACTTTATGGTACTTATAAATAAATCAGCCGTATTGCTAATTACTTGTACTTTTGGTCTAAAATGACCCATGCCGACTGGCCTATAAAGGTAGCGCAGAGCTATATTTTCGGCGTTACATAAAGATTATGAATAATGGAGTTAGATATTTGGGAGTTGTAACTCTTATACTGGGAACTAAAGGACCCGACAGACGTTGTCTGTCCCATTCTGTATTGTCAATAACAATTTACAAAACCACTAAAATTTTATTTAATAGTTTATTTACGATAAAAAGACGATGACGTTGCAAAACAAAATATTGTGATGTTGCCAAGCTGTAGTTTTTTTCTTCACTTAAACATTAAAAACATTCAATCATTTACATTTAAATATGTAACAATAATAATAATAATGAATACAAATAGCGAATACTATTACTTACGTCTTTTACAGCAGTAAGTGGAAGAAGCGGACCCCATTTTGGCAAAGATGTTATACCATCTCTTGATATTTACTGTTCAGCTGCTTCGGCATTTTATTAAATACACATTGCAGATTTGCCCAAATCATGTTATGAAAATAACTGTTTAAAATTTAAAAAAACAATGAATTTAAAAGCACCAGAAAAACTTTTAAATATTAGACGATGATCGAATGTCAATGAACGTCGAAACAAACTGGGGAATTTTACCAGTTGATCTGACAACGTCTTGAAGTTTTGCCAACCCGTTAGCTGTAAATTGCCCTGGCTGTTGGGGATAAATCGTATTTACGGTTGGTAAATTAATATTTATTCTGATAAGCAGGAAAGTAACTAAAAATGACATCATCGTCTTTTTATCGTAAAAATCCTATATTAGCTATTTGCCTTGATTAATTTCAAATACATATTACAAAAATTTTAACCTTAAAACGAAATTTTGATGGTTGTGTTAAATATATTTACAAAAGATAACTAACTAGGTATGCCGACGTTTGAAAATATTTTCTCCTTTGTTTATCTTTCAAAACAAATCAAACAAATGTAGGGAAAGAAGAAGGATGCTTTACTTTTATTGAAAGTCTTCCGTTTGTTGATTGTAAACGAATCTAACGATAATTTAGATAGTAGAAGACAATAGAAACATCAATAAAACGAAGTGAATTTCAGATTTGTAGAATTCACATGTAAATAATACATTTTAAACGGTGACTGTTACTTTTACCGGTCAGTTTGCAAATTTCGATAAGATGAAATAGTTAGATATTATTATTATTTTATGATAAATGTGAGACACAAAAATAAACAAACCAACTTTAATGATTAAAACTATAATTAACTCACACAACAAAACGTAATCTCGAGTCCCCTCAACGATGTGTGTGCCGTCAGGTCCCAAATGGTCCCAAACTAGCCTCCCCCTCTGCCCCGAACAGCACCGACTTTCAACCCTTGTTCGATAGTACGTCTCTTAAGGAATGCTTTTTTTAAAGAGCCGTCCCTTCGCCGGCTCCACCTCAGCCTCCTGGGCTTAGGGGGCGTCCATTAATTACGTGATGTGTTCTAGGGGGGGAGGGGGTCAAGCTAAATCTTTCCAAATCTCACTTAAGGGGTAGGGGGGATTTTTGGCAAATATCACGTAATTATTTTTCTGGTAGAAAGCGGTGTAAAGTTGCGTTTAAAAAAAAAAACTAGTCTTCAATAAAAGTAGGTAATAGAAAAAGTTTTTTTTATCTCAATAATCCAACACGTTAACAGTCCAAATAAAGGTTTTGAAGAATCTCGCGTGATATTAAGGGGGGGTGGAGGGAGTTGAGGAAAATCTCACGATATCTCACCAAGGGGGGAGAGGGGGTCGAAAAATTCTCAAAAATGACTCACGTAATTAATGGACGCCCCCTTATTGTGGATACTCCTAGTGTTCTGACTACAACCTATTCAGCCAATCCGTTCCCTGTATTAGCTCATACAGGCTCTTTGCTGGTTGGTTGTAGAAGTCTTCTGGATTCATTTGGGTTCTACCATTTAAAATAGTCCAAACCATCGAGGACAATCAAATTTGTTTGTCTGTAGTTCCTAGCAATTGGGAAGAAAACGGATTGTTATACTGGCCAAATAAAAATAATAGGTTCAAAATCGATATTTGAATTATCAGTAGGCGGATCACAAATTGTGTTTACAAACGTATTCACGACTTGTTTGGATTTAAAACTGTTTTTTAGTTTTTTATTTTCTTTCCACTTACGGTGAAAGTTACCACTTTTTTCAATTTTAATCCATTTTTCCAAAAACGTTGCCATTTTCTCATATGGTATGTTATTAGATTACTTAGAAAGTTGGGTTTCCTATTGAAGAGTACTTTTTAAAACCATAGGTACTGCCTCATTCACCTCTTATAATTTACTTATTTATATCAGTTTTAAGATTACAACTTTTAAGTGTTTATTATCTAGGAAACTAAGCCTACTGCACTCTTTAAAACTAATTTTTAATACTTTTATAAGGGAACTACGCAATGAATATATCCTTATTAAAACAAAATTATCTTTAGGAGTATTATAAGTGTGAACTGCCCTATCACTGCAAATTGTAGGATACTTATAGGGGAGTAATAAGATTACAATAATTTTAAGATAATATGGATTTGAGACTATACTTTAAAGTTCTTTTTAAAGCTATACTATGAAGCAATATTGCCTTCAAGTCATAAAAGTACATATTATAACCTTTTTAAAACAAGAGTGTATAATTCTGCTTTTATAAAACTCTAATAAAACATAATTAAAACTGGCTTCACTTAAAAATGTTACTTGGGGTGCGTAGTTTGTTCCTGCTCATTGAGAGCAGTTCTTTCGCTACTTTTTCTAATGGTTCTTTTATGAATTTCTTCCCATTTATTTGCCTGTGCTTATTCTTCCAGTGTTTATTGTGTTGTTCTTTCAACCACCGTTTTAACCATGACCTCGTTAAGCATCTCATGATGCCCACATACAGCAGGTTCGGGTCCGTTCATCAGAGTTGACGATTATGCTCTTGCGCGTTCGTCAGCTTTTTCATTGCCAGCGATTCCTTTGTGACCTGGGACCCACTCCAGTGTTACACTGTCCCGAGTCGCCGTCTTCTAAGTTCTTCGCCGCATTCCCATACTAGCCGAGATGTCACCCTATAGCTCTGAAGTGCTTTAAGGACAGCTTGACTGTCACTGTCAAGGGATGCATTCCCGTATGCTTGGGGAGAATAGTTATTTATACTATAAGAATAAAATATTTCGTCAATTTTAACTACAACTCAGTAATATCCGATAAACAACTGTTAGCTAGGGGATTATTACATTCCAATACTCTATCTACTCGTTGAAATGAACTATAGACAATCAATACCTAAATATATTTTGAAGATTATAGTACATTTTCATCATATTGATAGCTGGAGAATAAGAATAAGATCCTTTAATTAATTAATTAGTAAGCTACATATAAGAATGATTTGTAGACCTAAAATTTGTTAAAAACTTGCAGATGATAGTTTCCATAATGTACTTCTTCTTATTGATGGCATAAAAAACAACATAAAATCAACAGGATTTAGAACCAACATAGGATTAAGACAAGGAGGGGGACTGAGCCCAACACTATTTAATATACATATGGACAGTATTATTAAAAAAAGCGAACAGAAGGAGAAGAAAATGTTCGTTGGGTATAAAAGTTTAGAAAGAGTAGAGATAGCCGAAGGAGTTTTTGCAGATGATGTGGTGCTAATAGCAGGAAGTGAAAACCGATTACAAGAAAACTTGAACATATGGAAAGATGTTATGGAAGAAGAAGGCATGAAAATCAACAAAAATAAAACCAAAATACTCGTAATAGGAAATCAGAAGATCAATACAGAAATTAAAATAGATAATGTACAAATAGAACAAGTAAAAGAATTGAAATACTTGGGAATAACTTTTGACGAAACAGGAAAACAAGATGCAGAGATAAATGAAAGAATAGAGAAAACAATTGAGCTCTACTATCTATGCCATGAACCAAAAATTTCTAAACAAAAAAGAAAGACAAAAGTAAAAGTGTATAATACAATATATCGACCAGTTTTAACTTATGGATGCGAATCTTGGACTCTTACAAGTAAACAAAAAAGCAAAATACAGGCAGCAGAAATGAAATACTTGCGAAGAACATTTGGAACAACAAGAATGGACAAAATTAGAAACACAAAAATAAGAGAGGAATTAGGTGTACAACCCGTACTAAAATTTATAGAACAAAGACAACTCAGCTGGTGGGGACATATTCAGAGAATGAATAACAATAGACAAGTTAAAAGGACATATGAGGCAAAAATACAAATAAAAAGAAAAAAAGGAAGACCAAAACAAACATGGAATACAATAGCGGGTAATATACTAAGAGAGAGAGAGGTAAATCATGGGAAGAGGCAAGAACATTGGCAAGAAACAGGAAAGAATGGAAAAAATTTATATATGAGAATTAAATGCAAACCCGACACCTTAGGGTATATGATTATATATATATAAGAATAATTTGTAGACCTAAAATTTGTTAAAAACTTGCAGATGATAGTTTCCATAATTTACTTCTTCTTATTGATGGCAAGTCATTATTTTGACTACTAAAGGAAATAATCTTGTCTAAATTTGGAATTTCAATATTAAAATAAAAGGAGTAGACCCGTCTCCTAATGGCATTTATATGGAATTCTTAAATTTCCAATGGCTTACTTACCCAGTCTTCATGAGAGCATTAACAGTTCCGGTTTTTCGTTCTTTCAAAAATTTATAAACGGTCGCTTCTCTAATTCCCAACTCCCTTCATATTTATTCGTTTTTGGAGAATTGAGATACAATTGATTTATTTTATCCTGCCTAAATTCCAATGTCCGCCTATGGTTTATTTCGGTTTTAGGGTCTCTTACCTGAAATCGTGCTATCAATATGATAAAAATATATTATAGAAAAAAATAATTTTGAGTAAACAAATATTTTTTAGTAAATTTGTTATTTAAATTACGTTTACATTTCCATATACAATATGTCTCCCTAAGTTGGAATCATATGGAAAACTTTTTTATTATTAATTTGAAAAAAATGTATTCTTCATAAAAAGTTCTGCATTATCTAAAACCTAGAATGCAGTCATCAAATATCAAATTTATCAGTCGTATAAGAGGTTTGTCAAAAAATATGAATTTTACTCAAGAGTAAAGTACCTTTAAATTTGACGATATCGAAAAATGTTGAATATGTCGAAGCATTAGAATGAGTAAAAATTAAATTTGTTTGTTTCTAACATTAGTATCATGTTAAATTTATAACTTATTGTTTGAATGTATTTTTTTATTGGTGAACCATTATTTTACCTAATTAAAGCACGCCTCAGCGTGTTTAAATCGAACTTTATAACACGCGCGTTTTTTAAAATTATCATGGCAACATCAACAACTCGAGAAACGAAGTCTAAGTGACAATTAAATTATTATTGATCTGACAGGAGTTTTTTATAACGTCAAAACCTTCATTCGAACAATATTTAACAATTTCAATTTTATAAATGAAAATGGAAAGTACAGTTGGTATTGTTTGAGATATTAACATTTCGATTTTTCAAATCGGAAGAAATGATATTTAAATTAATACTGTTAACATTCTCAGAACTCAATGAGGTTGAACCATCGATTAAAAAATGGTTGAACTTCCATCAAAATGCAAATTAGTTTATGTTTCCCCATTTCCATGACAACGCAATTCAACAATTTTACGTTATTAGTTCTTATTTCCATTTCTTGTTGTTGTAGTAGTGATAGATACCAGTATTTATAATTTCAAAGGGCACCAATAAAAAAAATAACGTATTCGTGGATAACTGGTCTCTAAAACACTTATCTATTTCGAGCTTCGCCGTCGTGCTCGAAAAATCGCGCGTGTTTTAAAGACCTTAATATCCACTTGTACTGTAATATACTATTATTATTTGCAAAATAAATTAATATGCATTTATTACCCGTTTTAAATGAAAAATATTAAAAAACATGGAAAACCTAAAAGATAATTATGTGTTTCGTAATCAGAAGATATGTGATATGTGATATATGTGTTTTTTGGGGTGACATTCACTGAGACCTAAAAGATCTATTGTGCCCCCTTACTTCTACTCAGTTTCTGAGGAGAGTCTCAGAAACTAGTAGTTCCTTTAGTCCTATTTCCCGGAGGAATTTTAGGATGTCTGTAGGCTTCAACTTAGGCAAATGTTCCTCTTCTATCCAGTAATCTCCCAGGTGCTGTGCTCTAGGATTCTGAAGTGCTGTGCAGTTGGAAAGTATGTGGATGGAGGTTTCTTCTTCCATTCCACAAAATCTGCATTCTTCTTCCTCCACTATTTTGAGATTTTTCAGGTGCCCATTCAGGCGACAATGTCCCGTTAGGATCCCTGTTAAAACTCTTAGCGCAGTTTTACTTTGACTTTTGCATTATTTTGATCTCAACAGGAAGTAGTCACACAGAAGAGTCTTTGATTGTATAAGCCCTACTAGATCTTTCCAATGGTCAGATCTTCTCTTTTTCTCGGCTTTACTTATTTCTTCCAATATTACATTGGGACTGATTCCGCAAAAGGGTTCAGGCCCCCAGAAAGGTATTTCAGTCCCCCTCTTTACTAGTTCATCTGCTATTTCATTTCCTTCTATTCCAGTGTGTCCTGGAATCCATAGTAAGGTGACTATGTTGTTCTCACCTAGTTCATTGAGTTTGTCTAGGCATTCCCATACCATTTTGGAACTGATTACACAAGAGCTCAGTGCCTTAATGGCTGCTTGACTATCCGACATTATGATAATCATTTGTCTTCTGTATCCTTTATCAATATTGAACTGGGCGCACTTTCTTATGGCGTGGATTTCCGCTTGAAAGATACTTGGGGTTTTTCCCAAGCTTTCAGTGTTTGGTTCCTGGCCCGAACACTCCTATCCCAGTTCCTTCTATTGCTTTTGAGCCGTCTGTGTAACGAATTTCTTTGAAAAGTTATACTTTTTCATCATACCGTCTTGTGGCATGTCCCAGGTTGTCTGATTTCTAAGAAGTGAGGAGGTGGTTTTTTTTAATGATTCCCTCTCTACTTAGTCTGTATCTTGTTCTCTCCGCAACACTTTTCACCACCATATGTAAAGGGGTGAGGTTGAGAATCACTTCCATGGCTGCCGTTGGGCATGTTCTCATTGCTCCTGCGCTAGTCTTTGAATTTTGGAGAGGTTTTCTCTCGTCGTCAATAGGCTAGCTGTACTACTCCACGCAATAACTCCATAAGTGATGATTGGTCTCACTATGGCAGTGTACATCCAGCTTAGGATTTTTGGGTTACAGCCCCAGTTTCTTCCTGCCAGATTTCTGCACACCATTATAGCCATTTTTGCCTTGTATGTAATCTCCTTTTCGTGTTTGTTCCACAGGAGTTTACTGTCTAGAGTTCAACCTAGATACTTGACTTCTTGTCTCCATTCAATCTCGTTCCCATCAAGTTTTATGGTTTTCAGGTTGAGTTTTCTTTTCTTAGTGAAGGCTATCAGGATGGTTTTAGTGGGGTTGATGCTAAGTCCCACTTGCCTACACCAGCTATTTGTATAGTTCAGACCCGTTTGTACAATATCGCAAAGGGTGTTTTCGAATTTCCCCCTGGCTGTTATGACAATATCGTCGGCATATCCTTGGCAGGATATTCCGAGATCAGTCAAACCACGCAGGAGTTCGTCAACCGTCAGACTCCACATTAATGGGGATGCTACTCCTCCCTGTGGGCATCCTCTGGTAGTGCAGATGGAGACAATGTCTTTGCTCGTCCTCGTCTCTGCTATTCTTGAGGTGAGCAGTTCAGACATCCATTTGGATGTTGTGCTGTCTACACCTCTTCTGTTCAATGCTCTTCTGACTGCCTCATGTGGAGTATTGTCAAAAGCTCCTTCTATGTCCAAAAATGCACATACTACAGTTTCTTGGTTGTCTAGAGCACCTCGGATATCCTCCGTCAGTTGTACCAGTGCAGTCTCCGTAGATCTGCCTGCCCGGTAAGCATGCTGACATGGGTGGAGAGGTAGTCTCTCTAGGATTTCCGTTCTAATATGGTTATCAATAGCCTTTTCCATCGTTTTGAGTACAAACGATGTTAGACTAATTGGTCTAAAGGATTTGGGGTTTGTTGTGTCCCTTTTTGTTGTGTTTATATCTTCACAGAATTTTCTGAAGTTATTTCTTTTAGCTTTTCTAATTTCCTTGTAGTAGGTGTTTCTCACCTCGGTGTATCTCTGCCAGTCTCCGGTGAGTTTTGCTTTATTAAAAAGGTCCCGGGTTTGAGATCTTAGTTCTGACAGATGTTTGTTCCACCAGGGTGCATCTTTGTTGCTTCGTTGTTTTTGAAGAGGGCAGCTCGATTCAAACGCCTCGTTTATTGCCCTGTTCAGATCCTCTAGCTCATTTTCCAGGTCAAGATGGTGCTTAGCCCTTCCTTTTCTCTGGATATGTGCTAGATTTCTTTTCAGACAGGTGTTATAGTTGTCCCAGTCTGTTTTTCTTGGTATTCTCCTGAGGCTTACCTCAGGTATGCCTAGTTCTAACTTAAATGTTATGATACTATGATCGGAGAGAGATGGTTCACCCGATACTCTCCAATCTTTTACTATATGTTTTAGATCCTGTATTGCCAGTGTGACATCTAAAACTTCTTGCCTTACCCTTGTTACAAATGTGGGGGTATTCACAAGAGATGTATTCAAAATAGAAACATTAGTAAAAAATAAAATAATCTGAAGTTACAATTCAAATGAATGTATTTACATATTTAATCGTAGTTATTAATTCTGATTCACTTTTTATAGTAACACTTTTCGATATTGTCAAATTTAAAGGTACTTTACTCTTGAGTGTAACTAATATTTTTTGACAAACTTCGTATACGACTGAAAAATTTGATATTTGATGACTGTATTCTAGGTTTTAGATAATGCAGGACTTTTTATGGAGAATAACTTTTCTTCCTAAAATTGATAATAAAAAAGTTTTCCATATGATTCCAGCTTAGGGGGACATATTGTATATTCAGTATTTATAACAGCATTTGAAATACGTACCTGGTATATTAAAAATGTAGGAGCGATTTTTTGTTTGATGAACACATTAAACATTTAAAAAAAATAAAATAGCAGTAGTTGTACACCATTAAAATTTTAGGTTGTATTTAAAATGTGTACATGTGACCGGTTCTTATCATATCAGCATAATTATCATCCTGTTGAAATATTTCTTATCAGAGAATTCGTAATTGCTAGGTAGAAAACTTTATTGGTACAAAACAGCCTGGTAGATCAATTATTGGCTTGAATTGTGTGGATAGTTTTTGACAGTTCAGTATTTCCCAAATATATATAATTTCGAATAAATCGCGAGTTGTGTGAATATTCTACTATTTAGTGGGTCTTAGAGAGAATCTTTTGTGTGTGTAAATTGAAATTTGTTTTATTTTTTGTTATGTCTGAGATAAAAATAAATAAATAAATAAAACAGAGTGTATAGTAAGATAAGTATGAGTTATTTATAAGGATGCTTTGTGAATTTTGTTTTGATGGAATTTACTTAAAATTAATTTGTCTGATGGATTTTTGTGTATAGAAAATATTTTAAACCCTATTTAAAGTTTTTGTACAGTTGGAGTACATTTTGACAAACCAATCTATTTACTTTTATCGTTAATTATTAAAGAGTATTGAAACCCTCCGAGCTCGTAATTTCAGATGTGGGTATTCACTATTTTTTCTCCGATTGACAGCAAATATTAATTTTGCAGACAAATATCAATCAGCAAAGTATTACTTTTCATGTCTAGGCATGTATGTATGTATTCACTGATAACTAAAGCATCTATGGTGCCCCCTTACTTCTACTTATTTTCTAAGGAGAGTCTCAGAGACTGGTAGCTCCTTTCGTCCTATTTCCCGGAGGAATTTTAGGATATCTGCAGGCTTCAACTTAGGTAAATGTTCCTTTCCTATCCATTAAGGATTCTGAAGTGCTGTGTAGCTAGAAAGCCTAGGCAGAAAAATTATTATTCTCAATGGAAATGAAATATTTGAGTTTTTACAAAAAAAAATTTAATGACAATTATTATTGCCTAATACTTGCAACAAGAATTTATGCTAAACCACAATATAATATATTAACTTGCTGCTACTAGTTTCGGTGAGATATTAAAATCATCAGGCTATAAAAAATAGAAATACACTTGTATAAAGATCAAGGTTAGAAACATGTCAAATTTTACAAATTTTTAAGCATAATAATAATAAAAATGAAATTAAGACAGAAACCAAAATTATTTTGAAGATTAAGAACAATTTTATGATTTAAGGGTACCGGTAAATTATTCGAAATCAATTGTTCGAAATCAATTGTTCGAAAATCAATTTTTCGAATGACCGATTATTCGAAAATCAATTATTCGAAACTCAATTGTTCGAAATCAATTTTTCGAAATCAAATATCTGGAATAGATTTATTAAATTTAAGAGGACACCGAATTTCAGTTAAAAATTCTTTATTGTTATTACAAAAAACCTCCACCAGATCTTATTACGTTGTGGTTATCTACTTAGAAGTTATGTTGTGGTAAATTTTAGTATAAATGTAAGAAACGAATAGTTAAAAATTATGTTGAATAAATTTTAAATAAAAAAGAACTTCCCTTCACACTTAGGCACAGGCTTAGGACTGTCAGCGTAAAGCAGGCGTGTTTAGAAGTTTTGTTTAATTTTTTGTTTTTTTTGTATTTTTTGTTTTTTTTGTTTTGTTTTTCTTTTTTGGTATTTTTTTCTTTTTTTGTCTTTTTTTTTTCGGTTTTTAAAATTTTTTTGTTAATTTTTTTTTGGTATTTTTTTTAATAACAATAAAATTTAAATTAATAACTCAAGTTATGAGCTATTCCTTTTAGATAATCTAAAATATTGGTTGGATCGAAATTTTCTACCAGATTTAATATTCGTTTTGCGCAATCAACATACTTTTTTCTTGGAGTTGGCGTAGGTGCTCCTGCAGTATACTGGTCGATTTTCAATTCATTTAAGGAATGTTCCCTTTTGATAGCGTCCACAAATTTCCAGATACTTGGATGGATGGCCGAAATTTGACTTCCAAAACTTCTGTGCCAACCCTCTACAGCGTTATTCGTTTTAGGTAGTCCTGCAATAGCGCCATCGAAACAGTTCCACATCTGATGAGAAAATGAGGGAGATCGTCGCCTGTTTCTCCTGTCAGGGCGTCCTATCCAGGTATCTTCGAAATAATCGACTACCGGTTGTACTTCTTCTGAAAATAGACCTGCATCGTCTAGTTCGTTAAATGCTTTTTCTACAAATTGTACGGGAACAAAAGCTAGTGCATTTAGCAACCTTATTTTTAAAGAAAATTCTGCATCGTTGTCGTATCGTTGTTTTAAGCCAGATGATTGAATTTTTCTATATACACACTGACAGAAATGAAAATAACATCCTCTTATTGTGGCTTCTTGAAAAGCAATCGACACTGCGTTTATCATAGCTTGTTCAAAATCTATCATGTTTTTGGAGCAGCTGTCGGACAAAGATTTTTGATCTCCTGAAGAAATGTTATATAGGTACTTTGTGCTTTAGAAGGAAGAAGCGGAATGGAATAATTATCTTTCAAACCATGTATTGTATATAATTGTCCAAATAAATGGGGCACTGTTTAAAAAGTTCCGTCCATAAACCAGTGATTTGATTGTTCCAGAAGTTTAAGGGACTTCTGTGTTCCAAAAATTAAAATTCTCGAATCGATGGCCCCAGAATCAAATTGGAGAAAAACTTCTTTCTTCAAGGTTTGTTTGTACATGTCAGGGAAAATAATATCTCGTCTGGATTGAGGAAGAGCAGGTGCACCATCGTTTCTTTGTCTGATGTTTCGAATAGTTCGTTTTATATTGTTAATCTCTGGCAAACGCCCAACTGAATGAGTACCTACTGACTTGTGTTGAATATGTTGAAATTATGCGGTGAGGAGTATCAAGTGTGTTTTTGTCCCGTACTTGGTCCAAAAATTTTGTAACTTCTAGACGTGCAGCATCTCCACCATGGTTATGTTCAACAGGTCCTTTATTGATTTCATTTCGCTCCGTTATAACTCTTGACTTACATTTCTTTGAATGAAAAAATTCACATTTCCAATATATTTTAGTGTCGATTTGTTTATCTTTGACAAACAAAAAACCATTCAACAATAGTTTGGGATTTCCCTTTTCGCTGGTAACAAATTCCATTTTAACAATACAAAATTGCAAAGTAAAGGTGTCTACGTCGTCGAAATAATTAGACTAGTCAAAAATTGCATTCGTTTCTTGTATTTATACTTAAATCCAATAATAACAATAAAGATTTAGGTACCTACCTATTTATAAAATCTACCCTAATAGGTATTTATGTATAATTTAGACCTACCGTTGTCATTAGGATTTCCCGTTATCGCAAAAGATTTCTAAGAGATAAACGCTTAACAAACATTTAATAAGGTAAACAAAGTAATAAAAACTTCTATCTATCTATTTTTGTATATTCTATTCAGAATATTGAATTTCGAACAATAGATTTTCGAACAATTGATTTTCGAATAATTGACTTTCGAAGAATTGACTTTCGAAGAATTGATTTTCGAATTATTGATTTCGAACAATTTACCTAGATCCATGATTTAAGCATTCAAATTTGATGATCAATCAACACTAAAAAACAAATGTTATTATTACCTAAATGAAGCTTGTTTTAGTTGTTATTAACTTACATTGACAGTAAAATTACTACAATTTTAAATAAATAGACCACCTTTTCTTTCCTCAGATATTGTTCTCTTTACATTCACTATATTACCAGTTAGATTCGCCTCATAAGAGTCATAAATGGTTTTACTTGCCATTGTATCCTCAATGTATAATACCTTTTTGTTATAGTTGAGGACTTCCACCCGCCATGTTTTTTTAACATTGTTATGTCACCTCCTGAATTTACAAATAAAGTGGCGAAACTTCTTTAAATAGACAGCTATTTCTTGAGGTATTTTACCAAATTTATGGATGTAAGACTCATATGGCGAATTCGCCCATTCGCCGAAATAAATACTCAGTTCGCGAAATGATCAAAGCCAAATGATGGAATGCCAAAATTATACCTTATTTGGAAATCTGTTTAAACTGATTTACACAATTCGTGAACTGAGCTATCCGTAGTTGCACAAATGCCGAATATGAATGTATTTCGGCGAATGATCATTTTTACTTTAAAACTTCGCCGATTGTGCAATTTAAAAATGAGCAATTCCCGAGCATGTGTTCGCCGTCTCTGCAAGTTTCATCTTGTTATTTCAGTTATTCTAGTTAAACGAAAGAAGCAAGTGGTGTGCTTATGTGTGTTCTGCAGGTGCTTAACAGTGATACCAACAAATTTTTATACGGATTTACCACTAATTTGTTAGCAAACAATACTTGGAATTGTTTTATCGTTTTTACGCAATAGCTCTTCAACTTCAAGAAATTTTACGTAATTCAAATTATTGTTCATTCGTCAAGGCCAACTAGTTACTATAGGTATAGTAGTTTTCGGTAGTCGGGTTTTTGAACTTACTTTTCTATCAATTTCGCAAACCCCTTTTGTTAAAATAATTGTCTTTTGATTTTCGTTCGGATATATCGCTAAAATCAAAAATTAACAAATCTCGTTATATATACAGGGTGCGTAAGGAATGGTCTAAAGTGAAATGGAAGATTCTTCGCCTAAAAATATTACAATCTGACGCAACTTCTCTCAATAAAATATTTATGATAAGAAAGATACAAGGTGGCAAAGTTGAAATGTCAAAAATGCTTTTTCTCTGTATATTGGATTTTGGATATATAAACGTAAAAATTTGAAGATAAAAGTTTTAGGGCCTGAGAAATCATAATGTGTTATCCATTTCGATGTATTTTCTAGAGGGCGCCACAAAAGCTATGTAATTGGTATAACTGTGCGATTAACTTATTTATCGTTAACGGTACTCCTCTATTTTTTGGAAAATATTAAAACTGCATCATTTTGCAACAAAAAGGTGTACCTATCATTAGACTCAAAAATTACTGGTTTTCGAAATATTCCGAGAAATATTCGCATTTTTGAACCCCCTTCATATCTTTCATTTCATTTATTAGCACAAAAATAATAATGTTAGTAGTTACACCAACAATAGCTTTTGTGGCGCCCTCTAGAAAATACATCGAAACGGATAACACATTATGGTTTCCCAGGCCCTATAACCCCTATCTTCAAATGTTTACGTTTGTACATCAAAAATCTTTCAATTTACGGAGAAAAACATTTTTGACATTTCAACTTTGCCACCCTGTATCTTTTTTATCATCAATATTTTATTGAAGGAAGTAGCGTCAGATTGTTATATTTTTAGGCCAAAAATCTTCCATTTCACTTTGGTCGATTACTTACGGACCACCCTGTATACAATCGAGAACCTAATTGTACCCGTAGGTGTTATGGTGTGTAAGGTTTAATTATTGTAAATAAAATGTGTCCATTGTTTCTTGTTCTTTGCCATGTTGTTTCCTACTGTACAGGTGTTATTTCTTTTCGCTTAACTCTCTCAATTACATTATTCCATGTTTCCTGTTCGTTGATATATGCTGCAATATTATTTCGCAATCTGGCGTCAACTGTTCCATATCGTTCTTTTAGGTATGCTTCTATAAAGGCCATATATATTTGATTTTTCTGATTTCTGATCTGTTTAATTGCAAATATGTGATCTTGAACTCCTTTTCCTTTCCTGAAACCACTTTGTACCTATTATCCTTTTCAGTCTGTCGTCTAGTAACCTTTCATATACTTAAGATGGAACGCTTAATAATAGTGTTATTCTTCTGTAGATGCTTACATCCTTGTCTATTGTATTTCTTATAATGGGATCATTATTATTCCTATAATGGATTTTTTTTCCAAGGAGCCGTCCCTTCGCCGTACCACCTCAGCCTTCTGGGCTTATTGTGGATACTCCTAGTGTTCTGACTACAACCTATTCAGCCAATCCGTTCCCTGTATTAGCTCATACAGGTTCTTTGCTGGTTGGTTGTAGAAGTCTTCTGGAGTCATTTGGGTTCTGCCATACAGTTTCTGCCTTCTGTGGTCCAGCGACTCACAGTTGCATAGTATATGCAGAGCTGTTTCGGTATCCTTTTTGCATCTTCTGCATGTAAGGTCTCCGTTATACATCCCTATTTTGTTTAGGTGCTCCTTTGTGGGAAAGTGTCCCGTAAGTAGCCCCGTTATGGTGCGTAGTTTGTTCCTGCTCATTGAGAGCAGTTCTTTCGCTACTTTTTCTGATGGTTCTTTTATGAATTTCTTCCCATGTATTTGCCTGGTCGTATTCTTCCAGTGTTTATTGTGTTGTTCTTTCAACCACCCTTTTAACCATGACTTCGTTAAGCATCTGGGGATGCCCACAGCAGGTTCGGGTCTGATCATCAGAGTTGACGATCCTACTCTTGCGAGTTCGTCAGCTTTTTCATTGCCTGCGATTCCTTTATGACCTGGGACCCACTCCAGTGTTACACTGTTCCGAGTCGCCAGTCTTCTAAGTTCTTCGCCGCATTCCCATACTAGCCGAGATGTCACCCTATAGCTCTGAAGTGCTTTGAGGACAGCTTGACTGTCACTGTCAATAATGGGTTAGGCATGATAGCAATGTCAAGGTTGAAGAAACCATAATTATAGGTTTGCTCCAATTTGCATTTATGGATGGTATCGACTACTGTATATTGCGCAAACTCGAATTAGGGATGGAAACATCAACTTTATCAACCCTTCCACGAGACACAGCTTTTGACCGTCCCTAGAACAAGTAGGAACGAAACTTATTTGAAGCTTTTGCCTGAGAGACTGAGAGCCGAGAGGGAGAGTTAATGTGTTTCTAGAGAGGTGTAGAAATGAGTAGATAACGAGAAAAAATATACAGAAAGTGATTGGGAGAAAGGAAGAAAGAGTGGGTGTGATAGATAGTGCGAGAGGAGTAAAAAGTGGGAGGGATAGATAGTGTGAGAAGATGAGGGAGTGGGAGAGATAGATAGTGCGAAAGAACGACAAAGTGAAGAAATAGAGTGAGAAGAGGGAAGAATAAAGAGTGGGGGTGGGCGAGGCGGAGAATGATGATGAAAGAAAGAGAAGAAATAAATAATGAGAGGTGACATAAATGTTGGTAGTTTAGTGGGCACTGAGAATAGTGTTTATTCAAAACTAAAGTAGATTTAATAAAAAGAAATATGGAACTGTCAAAAATAATACACGTTATTGACACCTGCTAATAACGAGTTATCTCTACTAAATTAACTACCTCGAATATCAATCTTGTTGTCTTATCAGCTATTCAAGGTTTTCCTGTACAAATTAACTATTGTATTGAGAGTATTAGTGAAGTATTTTGATATGGGATTTAAACTAGTGAAATGTCTCATAAAACTAAACCTATTAAATTAGTGCACAGTGTTTCATATAAACAAGTGCCTTCAGCATGGAAAGAGTTCAAGGGCAGATTAAGATCGGGCAGTTTTAATGATGGAGGAGTTAACGTCAGAAAAGAGGTAGGATATTCTGATTATTGTTTCAAAATTTTTAGTCATTAAGGTGGATTCATGCAGCATCAACTAAACTAAAACTAATTTATTGTTAGGATTAAATTTAAACTTAGATTAGTCAGCTGTTCATGCAACATAAATTGAAAAATTAAAAAACCAACCGGACGTGTGCATCAGTCTTTTCAATCATCTGTCAAAACTTCTATTAGTAATATAGCTGATAAAACCAGTAGGTGATCTGTGGTCAGGGCTTGACGCATGCGTTTTGTCGAATTCATAGATTCATTTATTCCTTAGCTTCTTACATGAACATCTATATATTAAATGGTTTTGTATTCTTTGTTTTAGTTTTAAATTAATCTAAGTTTTAATTTTTGCTCGCATGAATCCACCTTTGATTTTCGTTACTTTTGTTTCTATTCCCTTGTAACTACGTAAGCTGAATGACAAGTATTAAATTTATTAATCTTTTTCCAACCACTTGATAATATCTGTACTTGAATTTTCTCAACGTTATTGTGTAGATATTTTTGTTTACAAAAGTTCTAAATTTAATCTGAGGTATTGATTATTTTCCTTTCTTCATGATGATAAGTGGGTTCATTATGACTGAGATTTAGCTGCATTCAACTGAAAGTACTAGAAAACTTTCAAAATGCTGATGTTTTTCCGTGTATCTAGTCATATTCTTGTGTTATTTAAATAAATATAACAATAAGATTAATATTCATTTTTCATAAATAATAATTGACCTGATGAAAACTGTCAGTGGGATATTAGAAAAAGACGTATGACACATTGCCGCTACGAAAAGTAGGTCTGCATTATATATTGAATGAGTAATTTCTCCCCATTGATAGGTCGCGCTTGCGCGTAATCTAAACATCAACTAATCAAATTTTTATACGTCAAAGATTAGGGTTAACGTTTATAATAAATTTAAACGGTTCATTATTGTGATATTTTGATTGGAATTAATCACAGACCTGCCTTTTTTCCATTTTTTCCCACGTAATGTGTTAGAAAGACATTAACAATCGATGACGCAACACTAAGAAGGGTATTATTTGAACCATATCAGTCAGAGTCGGAAATAAAGTGGAGGGGATGACGAAATATTTGATTTTTTTGAATTTATTCAAATATAATCTGGTTATCTTTGGTTTTGAGTGAATGTTATCTATTGGATTGTGGAAAGAATTACTTCATTATAGTCCATTTTTATGTAGGAGAGTAATATTTCCTAAAATTTTCATTAAAATGTACCTGAGCTAATAACAAATTTTCAGTCTTTTATTGGCTCTTATAACCATAAGCTCTACAGAACAATAGAAAAAGGTTTGCACAGGCCAAAATCCCTTTGTATTAAAGATTACACAGCCTTATCATGAGATTATTTTCAATAATTACCTATACTTATTTACGACTGGCGAGCTTAAAACAGAACGTAAAGCTCCAGGGAAACGATCATTTCAAATAGAAAATCATTTGAAATATTTCGAAAAAAAAAATGCATCCGTTTTTCTTTGAAAAAGAATTTCCTACAGTAGAAAAGTTCTTGCCACGGTTCGAGATGATAAGAATTTCCTTGAAATGAGTCGAAGCACTCTATGGAAACTGTTAAAAGAAATAGAAATGAAATAAGAAACCAAAGAGGAAATATGTTTTATTTAGATGAAACATGGATTAACGAGGGATCAAATAAATTTTGCCAAGATGAAACTATCGAAGTAGAAGACAGGGTTGTTTAAATAATTTATCTACTGGTTTAAATCTACCATCATAGTCCAGGGTATTTAGAACAAAATCACCCGAATAGAGGAAATTTTGGAGCACAACAGATATCGAGATGCGGTTTTCTGCATTGTGTTCGGGAAGGTCCCAGAAAAGACTGGGAAAAATGTGGGTTAGCACTTTTTTGAAAAACGCCTTCTGGGCCGGAAAAAGCATTTTCCAATTGCATCATTACTTATTATTAGAGGAAAGTCACCAAATATGGAATACCATTTTGTTTTTGGGATATAAAAAAAACTTCATATAAATTAAATCAGTTTAATGTTTTTACTAATCAGTCATACATTTATATGTAGTAATTAACAGCCCTTAATCAAATATATTAGTTATCAAATTAAAATATAACACAAAAAACAAAATCACAAATGAGTAACCACATATGGAATAGGTATCCATATATGGAATAAAATCATAAATCAACATAACAATAACAAAAATGTACATTCATATCTTTGAGATCAATTAAATAAATATAATATATTGTGATAAATGAAAGAAGTTATATAATTACTTGCAAAAGTCACAGCTCCAAGTATCAAACTCTGGACCAGCACAATCATAATGTGCCCAGAGCCCACACATCAAGCATTTAATTTAATATTCCATAATTAGACACCGACGACTGTCCATATTTGGATTTTTATACTAGTTCAAACTCTTCTAAATATTTTTTAAAGTCACAATATTTTAATGACAAAAAATCGCAAAATGGTGAAATAAACATAATACCGATATACTAAATAGTATAACACTTACGTAAACAAACATAACAGCTGGTAATACTCGTTTATTACTTACGTTTAAAATTTTCTGCACGACAACAAAACAAAACACGCATGCCATACGTGAAGCATTCGCGCAACTGCTTCGATGGTGTGGTTGCGATAGTTAGTAGACCGAATGAAACAGAAGATGGTCGAGTGTTGCGTTTCATACTTATAGTCTTAGAGAAATAAAGGCATTCCATATTAGGATACTATTCCATATTTGGTGACTTTCCTATATTATTATTCTGGAGGAAAAATTGCATGGTCCATGGGAAGCGCTCCAATCTCGTTACTCGGCATCCCCGAAAGCCCCCTGAGTAACAATTTTTGTGTACAAAAGACTTTGAGAAAAATAAATTTAAACTTTTTGTATTTCTTACATAAAATCATGTTGGAATATGAAATTGTATCTAATTATCTTCTGTAAGTTCCTTGTGGCATTACTTATTCTTTTTTCTCTTATTCTTTTGGGAATCAAACCACAATAATGTTTTTTTATTTTTTATTTCGACGTTTCGGTAGCGTTCCAGCTACCGTTTTCAAGATTAACTAGTATTAAAATAATTTTTGGTCCCTATCAGACACAACGAAAAAAATATGACAACTAGACAATCAATAATATTTTGAAGTTTAAGACTACAAAACTTTGTTGTCAAATTTTATTAAGGTCCATTCATAGTACATCACACCTCTGGTAAAATGTGAAATAAAATATTTCATTTTATGACATTCTAACGATATGATAGTCTACTAGAAATGGAATCCAGTGAAGTGCATGTTCCAGGAACGGTTTTTATTGGGATAGCGCTTTTTTTAGCTTATTTTGGAAATGTTGTTAATAAAACGCGTTTGTTGTTACTTTTTTGTGTATGATCATTTTTGTTTTCAAACACACATTTATCTGCATTTAGTTGTATTAAAGCACTTTCTTTGATTTTTCGTCTTTTATTATTGGGCTCTTTCAATATAATTTTTGTCGAATCCCATTGAATTTTATGCCCCTCTTCCCAAGCATGTTTACAAATACCTGAAACACCTACAGGGTATGAAACAAATGTTTATCGTAAGCCAACACGCACTAATAGGTATTTGAATTTTGAATCAAATCATGCTATAAGCGTTAAATAAAGGGGTAGTAAAATCTTTATACGATAGGGCCAGAATCATTTGTTCTAATGATAATCATTTCACAAAGGAGAAAACTCTACTGAAAAATGTTTTAAATGCCAATAATTACCCGGCAGAATTTGTAAATAAAGAAATCAAGAATATAGAGAAAGGCTCATTGTTAATACCCCATAATAATAACAATAATATTAATAATTCAGCTAACATAATTTTTAAAATCTTGACAATACCGTATGTTAGGGGTTTGTCAGAAAGAATTAAGAAAATTGGTAATCAATTCAATATTCGAACCAGCTTTAAATCTAACAATACTTTGAGATCTATCTTAACAAAAACGAAACCAAAAAATGAAGAACAATCTTCAAAAAATTGCACATATCAGATATCTTGTGAATGCGACAAATTCTATTTAGGAGAAACATCTAGACCATTGAAAGTCCGAATAAGTGAACATAAAAAATACATCAAAGATAGGGAGTTCTTTAAGTCAGGTATTTGTAAACATGCTTGTGAAGAGGGGCATAAAATTCAATGGGATTCGACAAAAATAATATTGAAAGAGCCCAATAATAAAAGACGAAAAATCAAAGAAAGTGCTTTAATACAACTAAATGCAGATAAATGTGTAGCTAGTATTTCAGCCGAATGTAGTCAAATTTGGTTACCAATGTTAGAAAGAAAAATTTCCAATAATCAATTACCTGCGTTATCAGGATAGCATCATAAGTTTCTATCCAGGTTTTCTTATGATTTATCATTGGAATAGGTGTTAATCGATACACACTTCAATACACAAAATCACCAAACTGAGTTATACATGTTTTGAAAACAAAAATGATCATACACAAAAAAGTTAACAACAAACGCGTTTTATTAACAACATTTCCAAAATAAGATAAAAAAGCACTATCCCAATAAAAACCGTTCCTGGAACGTGCACTTCACTGGATTCCATTTCTAGTAGACTATCATATCGTTAGAATGTCATAAAATGAAATATTTTATTTCACATTTTACCAGAGGTGTGATATACTATGAATGAACCTTAATAAAAATTTTGTAGTAAAAGTAGTAAAAGTTTTGTAGTCTTAAACTTCAAAATATTATTGATTGTCTAGTTGTCATATTTTTTCGTTGTGTCAGATAGAGACCAAAAATTATTTTATTAATTTCATTACTAGTTAATCTTGACAACGGTAACTGGAACACTACCGAAACGTCGAAATAAAAAATAAAAAACATTATTGTGGTTTCATTCCCAAAAGAATAAGAGAAAAAAGAATTGTATCTTATATCTAGTTAGCTTTGAAAAATTAACAATTTGTACAAATACATTAATTCCATAATGCAACATGATTTTTATGTAAAAAACACAGAAAGTTTAAATTTATTTTTCTCGAAAACGGTTCATGATATCGATTTGAAATAAGAGAACATTTTTTATGAAAAGTATTTTGAATTTTCCAAATTCCAAATACATAAAAAACTTGAAAATAATTTTTTTTTATAAAAATACCTGTTACTCCCCCTGTCTGACACGCTTGTGATGGATCTGAAAAAAATTTATTACAGCGAACGACTTTTTTGTAGCTGTTTATTGATTATACAAAATTTGAATATTTTAAGTATCGGTATTTTTGAATAATTTCAAGAAAACTCATATGAGGACGTCTTCTTCAAAGTACTGTAACTCAGGAAGCATTTTCGGATTAAGGTAATTTGAGCCAAATCTTAAAATCACCTCTAGTAACTGAAGTTTCCGTTTGGCAGAAAAGTTTCTGGAGACCCTGTTCGAACAAATGATTCTTCCTCGGAATTGTATAATAGTAATGGATAAATGAATGGAGGAAAATATTGCACTTTTTTACCTTCAGCTGTTTAGAAGATATAAGCTGGTTAATTGGGTGAAAATATGAGTGTTCACCCAATATATTTATTATATTCATTCAAATGTTATTTCATACGAAATTTCAAAAGATATTGCAACTGTCTACTAAAAGGAGTGATTATGAATGCTTTATTATTTTAATAATCTCTTATATTCATAAAAATAGACTATAGATGCTGATACGAATCAGTCTTATATTTTAAATATTTTTTTGAATTGAATTTTGATACGTTGGCCAATCGGCAAATCGTTCTTTTTGATGCTTTTTCATTTCACTTTATCTTAGATCACATTAACTGAAGTGAGCTGAGATCTCAGTCGAAAATAAAAATAAATTTTAAAATTCAGACTTATTAGAATCAAATATAAACTACTTTTTCACTGGAGAAATAATCGAGCTAAAGCTCTCGGGCTTTAATAAGATTTTTGACGCCAAATAAGCAAATAAGGAATTATTTACAGACTTCGGTCTACCGCTAGAGGGCGGGATTGGATTTGAAAAGCCAAATTCCGCAAAATTTACCCTATTAAGAAGCATGACAAAAACAAAATACATATCCTTTGGAAATTTTGCGTATATTTAATACTAGCGGCCCACACAGATGTTGTCCTGTCTTGTATAACCATTTTTGACAAATTTTGACTTTATTTATTTTGATTAATAGTTATTTATGTACAGGCAGTAAAGTTTAACTAAAACATATTCGGCTAATGGAGTCTCTCCCTGGTCATAAGCAAACAAAAAAAAAGGCAGTAAAGTGATTCTTTATCGGACGAGTCTGAAATTATGAGACGAGCGAAGCGAGGCGAATAACAGGGGAGTCCGATAAAGACACTTTACTGACGTGGTGCATACAAAATTTTATCACCAACTGCTCAAAATTCAGAATATAAAAAACTGAGGTATATTTCATTGCATTTTATTATGACAAAGTAAACAGCACATATAGAACAAATCTACTTATTATTTGTTATATTTAAATTGGAGGTACACCATAAAGCATCATAAAAATTAATTCCTGAAGTCAAAGGAGTTCCAACAATAATTTGTTATAACTAAATCGCAAGCAAACTATTATGAAGCAGTGATAGGGAGAAGCGTGACACTGACAGATTATGATTTTCGAGTAATGTCAAAGTCAAAATACTTTACCTGCCGCAAATGCGGCAGATAAAGTGAAGGAAGGTAAACTGTTTGTTTACTTCCGGAAATCAATCTGATAATTGATGACTTTACTGACGGTTGGCGATAAAAACTATTATCACATTGTTACTTATTTTGGGTGGAGAAATCTGATAGTATTGTTAACTTTTTGATAGAGAATGGCGAAAACCGCACGTCAATATTATATTCTTCCCATTCCATGATATTTTAAGAAACTTGTAAATGATGGGAATTTTTTGTTGAACACAACCTACACGAATGAATGCATAAAATCCGTGTGAGACTCGTCAGCTCCAAATATTTTTTTCTAAGAAATTTTAAAATTTTTGATGTATATTTTCCAGAAAAAAGTAACCCGAAAAGTGAGTTTTGCGAAAGATTTATTATTTCCCTGGTATATTTTTTATGTTTATGATGAAGATTTTTAACAATTTGCTGCTAAAGGTTATCACTGAAAATGACATATTGGGATGTACTAATAATAAAACTATTCTAAATGAATGTAACAAATCAATTTGTTTTATCTTTATAAAATGGTCAGTACTAGTACATGATCCCGATCCATGATCCATGACGAAAGTTGTATCCTTTGTGGAAAAATAGTCAGGATCTTCTAGTTCCAATCGAGATAAGTGCCAAACTCCGAACTTGCGCTAATATCGGAGTACACCAATTTGTGGAGTAAGGTTCAAAGAACAAGTAGGATCTGTATCTGTAGAGTAGGGAGGGTGAGTGTAGGCTCACAGCACTTAAGCCACATGTGACCCATTGTACATTCTCCCGAGGAGTTGTCCTCCTAGGTCATCGTCCATCCTGTCCTTCCCAGGAAGGTGGACAGGTCATTAGAAGACATCTCCTTTATATCGGCAGGTGTAGGCCAAGATTCACCGAACACAAACACTCTTATTGACTTATAACTCGCATAAGACATGCCTGACAGTTTCATCTTCCTGTTCACAAATCCTGCATAGAGGTGTGTCCACTAGCCCCATAGTATGGAGGTGTTTCCTTAGTTGACAGTGGCCAGGCAGAAATCCTACTGTTGTATGTGTGTTTTTTTGGGGTGACATTCACTGAGACCTAAAAGATCTATTGTGCCCCTCCTACTGTTAAACGTAGGTTTTTGCGGGTCATCTCCAAATATTTCTTCGGCGCCAGCTTCCCAGGGTCGCCTTGGGTGATCCTGGCAAGACTGCATCCTTTAATTCTATCCCATCTCTTAAGGTATTGAGCATGGTTGTAACGGTTGGCTACTTCCGCAATTGTCGAAGTCGTTAGGCCGTAGGTGTTACTGGGTCCTAAAATGTTTAGTCCAGCCGCTTCCCTGGCTAAAGAATCGGCAATGCGATTACCACCTTTACTCCTGTCGTGTCCTTTAACCCACCTCAGGATAATATATTATTCTCTGTCGATGCGTTAGCTAAATCTTGGTGGTACTCTAGTACTAGCCCCGATATAACACGTTGTCTGTTAAAGGCTAATAGGGCTTGTCTACTATCAGTGCAGATTGTTATGTTTTTGCTAGAAATTCCTTTTCTGGTTAGTTTTTTTGTGGCAATTGAGATGCCAGCCAGTTCTGTTTGAACCTCGCTGGTATTGTTTCCCATTCTCCACTTAATTCTTAGGCTTGGTGCTCTGGAGTAAACTCCACATCCTGAGCCTTCTTTCATTTTTGATCCATCTGTATATATGCGTATTGCATTTACAGCATCTGACTCTGTGTTCTGTTTTATTTGTATTTTGTATGGTTTAAACACAAACCTGGGTTCAATTGCAGCTCCAGCACAAGTAGGATTTTTCATATTTGAAAAATGTTCAGTAGGTCAAAAGTTATTAACATCGAAAGCTGGTAAAAATCGTCAAAAAACGGAAAAATGACAGGAGACTATTTCTTTCTAAAATCGAAAAAACCTGTTGTTCATAATTTGTTTGAACAATTGCGATTTAAACAAAACGTGCCGGTTTTTCTCAAAAACGCCGGAAATATTCGGATTCAGCAAGCGTAGCAAGTAGTGTGGACGGGTTCATCGCTACTTATCGATGACCAATTTTAGTATTTGTGCAGTGCTCGCGTAGTTCCCGTTGTTTGTCGGTCTTTTGAAACAACATCAAAGGAAACGAGTATTGGCCGTATAACGCTCAGAATCCGCATCCACATATGGCGAATATCTGGTTTAGGTGCTTGTCATTTGGTGATTACTCCGCGCACACCTTGCCGAGTAACTCAACTACTTGCCACTCTGCGAGCAGTCGCTCGGTACTCGCCGAATGCCGCATGTCTGGCGCTGCCTTAAGATTATCACTTTTTTTTCCTTGGACCTATTATTGCACACGGCATCATTGACCGCTCCCGGACTAATTTGGCATATTTCTAAAATAAATTACTCTTTGGGCGAGTTCAGTCCTGCACTAAAATACATTTCTCCGATTAAAAGTAATATTTGAAGTCAACTCTCAGTCGATAACATTACAACTTTTGATTAAAAACAATCCTACTTATCAATTCTTGTTTAGTAGTTTATTTTTAAACTCATCAAACATGAGCAAAAACTGTATTTATCCACCAAATGGATTACTTTAACCACTTTTTTTAAGTATCAAGTGTCCCATCGGTGATAATGTTGGAAAATATTACAACTATAAGATCGATAAGAATTTTCCCAGTCATTTTAGTGGATAGTAAATATAGAACTACTTAGTGTGTAATAATTTTGTGTAAGTGATTTTTTACTTTTGACGGGATTCTAACAGTTTCGGATAACATGTCAACATTCGATTCGATTAGTTCCGGAAGTTCGCGACGAAGTGTGGAAAATGTTCGTCTTTTAGCTATCCCTATCAGACCCACCAGTTATGGATCTCTTTTGCCGTACTACGAGTTTTTGAAATCCACTGTAGTTAAAGCGCATCATGAACAGGTATGAAAAATGCTGCTATTTTGATTTATTTAAAGATACCTATACACTGAGCGGCAAAAAACTCGGCAACTTGAAATTTTGCTGAAGTTAGTTGTCCAACAACTTTCGTAATTTTTCATCAATTTCAATTGTTTCTACGCCAAATTATACAGTGTGACCCATTTTGTTTGGAAAATCCGTAAAATCTGCATATCTCAACCGATTTTGATTCAATTTTTTTTGTTACAGTATTAAAAACAGTATTTTGGCACAAATTTTCATAGCCTAATTACTATTTTCAAGGCCCTCTAAGTTAATTTTTCTTTGCCAAAAAAGGCAAAAGTACATTAGGCAATTTATTTTCTCAAATATGACTATACCACTGTATTCAGAATCATCACAAATGTAATCTACCAAAATTTTATGAAAATATTTTTATTAACGACAAAGTTATTACAACATGAATTTCGAAAAAGTGGTATTTTCAGTAATATTTTACGTAGACTGTAGACAAATTTTCAAAATGGCAACATGGTAAACAAAAACAAGGACTCAAACATATTGCACAGTAAAAATTCGAAGCCGATAACTCAACCCGTTCTGGAGTTATAGCTTCTGAAAGTAATGTAAAATTGTGCTTAATAATTTTATTTATTAACAAAATGAAATCAACGAGTATGCCATCAAAACACAAATTAACAACTCTCCAAAATAACTAACAATACATTTCGATAAAAATTTAACTGTAAATTTGCAACTTCGTTTTTGTAATGTCCACAGCTTTATTATGTCCATACTTTTTAAAGCCATTTTTACAAAATTCAAACCACAAAGTCAAAGTCGCAAGTAGGCTTTGATTTTGAAACTTTATTTTTGTCAGTCAGTAACATTTGTATGAAATAGTAAGTACTAAATGTTCAAAATATTCAACTACAATATTTAACAACTATTTAACTATTCTAGACCAAGTTGAAATTGTACTTTTTTGTGGTTACAATGATGGAAGTGAACGAGAAGTAATAGAAATAGTTAATCGGAGACATCCAGATCGCCGTATTTGATGCTTTGTAGTGCAGAAAATTTTAAAAAGTATTTATTGAGACTGGAGCAGTGACCAAACGTATTTAAAAAAAATTGCAGCAATAAATTATAATTACCGTATTGTCATAGACTATTTTGCCAACAATCCAAATTATTAAGCACAATTTTACATTATTTTCAGAAGCTATAACTCCAGGAGTTAAGTTATCGGCTTCGAATTTTCACTGTGCAATATGTTTGAATCCTAGTTTTTGTTTACCATGTTGCCATTTAAAAAATTTGTCTACATTCTACGTAAAAAATTAATGAAAATACCACTTTTTCCAAATTCATGTTGTAATAACTTTGTCGTTAATAAAAATGTTTTCATAATATTTTGCTAGTTAACATTTGTGACGATTCTGAATCCAGTGGTATAGTTATATTTGAGAAAAAACACTGCCTAATCTACTTTTGTCTTTTTTGGCAAAGAAAAATTAACATAGAGTGCCTTGAAAATAGTAATTGAGCTATGAAAATTTGTGCCAAAATACTGTTTTTGATACTGAATCTAACAAAAAAAAAATTGAAACAAAATCGGTTGTAAAATGCGGATTTTACAGGGGTGCTTCCAAACAAAATGGGTCACACTGTAGATAAATTCTTTGGCATTAAGACAAACTCCAGAAAAGTTTTCCAAAAATGTTGATAGCTTATTTATACAGGGTGAAAAAACAACATTTTTTTGTAGTCCAATTTCTTAATACCTTGTGGAACAGCTCGGGAAATTTGGAGTAATTCACCCCCTATTTCTGTGTCTGACGGTTAGGTTAGTTTCTTACTAATTGCCACGTGATAGAAATTACTTACGGTTTTTCTGGAAAACTTTTGACACTTTTTGACACTTGTGCTCCAAAAAAGATACATTTCAATGTTTTCTTAAAATGTTCACATGGGAACTTTTTATCTCCAAGCTGAGTAACATATTCAACAAAATTCAGGCTAGAGACATTTAGCCCACGAAATGGAAAATTTGTATTACTCACATAGATAGGCTTTTGTCTGAGAAAAAATAGTTGTATTTTTGCTTAAGGTATTTAGTTATTAAAACATCTTTTTAATAAATAAATAATGCGTTCAATTCAATCAATATTGAATAGCTTAAACTTTTTTTTTATCTTTAAGATCCCCAGCTGTATCTCATGAACCGTGGTAGTTAGACAGTTGAAATTTTAGCAGATGATGTATTTCTGTTGCCGCTATAACAATAAATACTAAAAACAGAATAAAATAAACATTTAAGGAGGCTCCCATACAATAACGGCACAAGTAGACGCTTGAAATATTCACAGAATATTGAGTTATATTATTCATATTAGAAATATAACATTGAAATGAAATTAATATTTAAGGGGGGCTCCCATGCTATAAACGCGATATTTTTCCAATTTTTATGGTTAATGGTACGGAACCCTTCGTGCGCGAGTCCGACTCTCAATTGGCCGGTTTTTTAAATTTAAATTTTTCAATTTGTGTATCAAAATTTTGACAAGGGTTTACATGTGAATTTGATTTAATCTTCTTTAAATAATCTACAAAAAACTTGATCATCTGTCTTATCTAATAGATCAATTGCATACAGGTATTTATTTTTTTATAGTGACACATTTTTAAATGAAAAAAAATTATATTCTAAAATTTCATATCTATACAATATATTAAGTGTAAATCTAATAGCGTGCTATAAATGTATACTGCACTAGTGCTATAAACAACGTCAATATGTTATTGAAATTAGTGTCATATGACTCAATATTATATAAGGTATATAGTTTGTCTCAAAATATATCGTCTTCACTTTTGCCGACAATAAGTTGAAAGTTAAATAAACTACGAGGGCAATTCAGAAACTAACCTCCGATTGGTCACAGTGCGGGTAGTGGGGGAGTAGCGCGCCATCTGTGCATTCACACACTCAGCAGGTCAGTCGGCATCAAGCCGTAGTCGAGTGAACATCGTACCTGCGCTAGTTTAGTTTTTGTGGCAGTTTGAAATGTGTGCTGCAATAGAAAATCCCGCCAAATGTGAAGTGCGTGCTGTTATAAGGTTTTTTACAGCCAAAGGATACTCTGCAGCAGCTATTCATCGTGAGCTTTGTGCCATGTACGGACCAAAAGTTATGAGTGAAGGAGTTGTCCGTGAATGGGTACGTTTATTTAAAAGTGGACGAGAAAACGTTCATGATGAAGAGAGGAGTGGTAGACCATCCTTGGTGACTGACGAACTCGTTCAGACAGTTGATGCAAAAGTTCGTGAAAATCGACGTTTCACAATGGCGGAGTTGTCTACTGAATTTCCACAGATTTCTAAGACTCTTTTGTACGAGATAGTGACAGCAAGATTGGGTTACCGTAAGTTCTGTGCACGATGGGTGCCCAAAATTCTTACCGACCACCACAAAAGTCAAAGAATGGCCTCTGCATTAGACTTTCTGTCACGTTATGAGGACGAAGGAGAACCATTGTTAAACAGAATCGTGACCGGTGACGAAACCTGGATTAAGTACGTGAACCCTGAGACAAAAGAACAATCAAAGATGTGGGCACATTCAGATTCGCCTACCAAACCAAAAAAAGCCCGGCAAGATTTTTCTGCCAGAAAACTGATGGCAACGGTGTTTTGGGATGCCAAAGGGGTGTTGTTGGTTGAATTCATGGAACGTGGGACGACCATTAATCAAGACGTGTACTGTGAAACACTAAAAACATTACGACGGGCTATACAGAACAAACGCCGTGGTATGCTGACTTCCGGTATCGTTTTTTTGCACGATAACGCCCGTCCTCACTCTGCTCGCAGAACAACAGCCCTTCTTGAGTCCTTCAAGTGGGACGTTTTCAACCATCCACCTTACAGCCCAGATCTGGCGCCAAGCGATTATCACCTCTTCATGCATATGAAGAAATGGCTCGGGTCCCAGCGGTTTGATGACGACGAAGAGCTCAAAGATGCGGTCACAGGCTGGCTCAAGGCACAAGCGGGTGATTTTTATGCAGAAGGAATTTCAAAGCTTGTGAAGAGATACGATAAGTGCCTCAATCGTTATGGAGACTATGTCGAAAAATAGTGCAAAGATGTAGTTGTAAGATGTATATATTAAAATATTTTTACTTAACTTGGTGTATTTTTTTCAATCAACCGGAGGTTAGTTTCTGAATTGCCCTCGTATAAGCGATTTCGAATGATGTTGGTTCTTGGTTGGTTCATAGATTGGTCCGTCATATTTGGACCAATCGCATTCGCTGTTTCAAGTTTGGTTAACCGAAACTTGAACCGTGCTCTCGAGCTCGGTTCGCTCACTGGTTATTTGTTCTATCTCTTTCTATTCTCCAAGCATGTTTTGTTTACATTTGTTTTGAGGTTAAGCCTTGTAAACAAAAACAGCAGCAAAGTATCATTCAAAGATTATATACGTATTATTCTATGAACAGAAGAGTGTTCGCGGTTTTCGAAAATGATGGCGGAATCTCTAAGTGCAGTCACAGCACACCCTAGTGCAGTGGGCTTTGAATTCAATGAAAAAGTAATTCATTTTATGGGTGATGATGCAACTTTGAAATTACTTTTAAATGATGAGTATACAATTGATTATATTACAAGCGGAAAATTATCTGCTCACGGAATAACTCCATCAAATGCGCAACAAATGCAAATTTCAAGACTTCCAGTTCAAGAACACGTAGATTTGCCTCCAGAACGAATTCAAGAAACTATATTTGACAAAGAAAATCTCGAAAATGATGTAGGTAGGGATAACCGAGCTGATAACCCCTGACCCTGATTTTCATTTCGAAACACAGAGCCAAGAAGGCTTTGAATGTGAATATCAGCCTGGACCTAATAATATATTATCTGATATTACAAATAGAAGTTTCACATGTAAAATAAGTTACAATAAAATTCACAATTCCTTGTTTTTTTTTATAAATTTTATTTTATTAAATTTATGAGTAGATTCTGAGAAATCACCTATAAGTTACAGAAACTGTAAGATATCGAGTCCATAAGTTTGCCTTGTAACTATTACAGATTTTTGCTTACAGATATGCTCAGAATTGACTTTTAATAGACATTAAATTGCATTCCTATTTCAGAACAAAATTGTGTTTGGTCCGGAAAAAAAAATTGTCCAGAGAATATTGAAGCAACTAACTTGTTTTTGGATCTTAGAGGTTCAGCTTTGCGTTTTAGCATTTTATGAAAATTTGGCTTCTTGAAACAAATTTTTTCTGTTGTGTCAGTTAGGGATAAAAATTAATTTCTACTTATTTTTTCTTGACAACGGTAGCTGGAACGCTACCGAAACGTTGAAATAAAGAATTTAAAAATATTGTGGTTTAATTTCCCAAGAAATTAAAAAAAGAATGAATATTCCTTTCATCAAATACTGCAATGCCTAAAGACTTTCAGTGATTTATTGGAAAAGAATTTTTTCTACTAACGTGCGGTAAGTGAATCTTTTCCGCACTAAAAAGCGTGCGGAAACTAAATTTATTGACATTTGAGGAATATACTGACATTTGAATATTCAAAATATGTATTTTGTATATCCAAGTTTACCAAATGACTGAAAAATTAAGAAATTTATTATAATTTTGCTATAATTTTCAATAAAAAAACAACTTATTTTTCAATCATTTTTTAATGGCCCTGGTATAAGCCTCATCAAATGAATGTCAAATAATAATAATTAATTTGTTAATATGCATTTAATAAGAAATGTATCTTTATGTTAACTTTTGGGTTATTTTTCGCATGCTAGTAGAAAAAATAGTGTACCTAACAAGTGCGTAAAGTGACTTTTCCGCACGCGATTGCTGGCAGAACTCGCTAAAGCGTCGTTCGGCCATCTGCAATGGCGTGCGGAAAAGTATCACTTTCCGCACTTGTTAGGTAAACTACTATTTTCTACTAACGTGCGGAAAGTGAATCTTTTCCGCACTAAAAAGCGTGCGGAAAGAGTCACTTTTCCGCACTAGTGCGGAAAGTAAATTTATTGACATTTGAGGAATATACTGACATTTGAATATTCAAAATATGTATTTTGTATATCCAAGTTTACCAAATGACTGAAAAATTAATAAATTTATTATAATGCTGCTATAATTTTTGATAAAAAAAAAACTTATTTTTCAATAATTTTTTGATGGCCCTGGTATAAGCCTCATCAAATCAATGTCAAATAATAATAATTAATTTGTTGATACAGGGTGGGGCAATCTTCTGACATCGGAGGATTACATTGTTGTGGTGAGAGATAGAACTTCATAGTTTTTGTGAGCTAATACAGTTACTGAGGGCACATTTTGAAAATATTTTCGATTCTACAGGATGTTCCAAAACCACGTAGCAGCACAAAAAATATAGCACTCTAATAAATTATAAGGGTGTTTTACAAAGATATGGCCAATTATTAGCAAAAAAGACCTCCTCTTTAACACTCTGCAGAACAGTAAATTAAAATAAATCAACAGGTCTTTGTGTTCAAATGTCATACACACATCATTGGCTGTGCTCAGTATTAATTACTTTTTTCATCGGTGGCTTCTTTAATACAGGGTGAAACAAAACGCAAATCAAGCAATATCTCAAAATTTTTAAATGAATCACCCTATAAGTCTTTTTACAATTTGTTAGTACAATTAATAAACTTTCAAACGATGTAGTAACTTAGGGCATTAGTTAATGGAAAATCGTAGATATTTTATGATAATGGTCAAAAACAAATATTTTACGTACACAAATAAAATGGTATTAAATTTTTACATGCAACCTCTTGTAAATTTTAACATTTCTAAGGCATATATTTTAATCGTAATTTTGGATGCATCTACAATATCTAATCAATGAAATAAAATGTTTGCTAATACCGTAGGTACCTACCTGGAATTACCAAAAATTTCATATTTATTCATGTTTCACTTTCAAGAATTGTTATTATAGGCTTATTTGAGAATGGGCGAAACCTAATCAAGCCATATTTTTGATTATATCAAGTGGGCTACTATCAAAATAGTATCTACTAATAAATTTCAAAGAAATATTGCTGTATTCTTCGTTTGTGTTTAGGAATTTGATTCAAACACAATAGTTAACTTGTGGTTCCAACAAGATGGAGCATCTGTATATCAGAAATTTCACCGACAGGTGGATAGGACGTGGTGGACCAATTTCGTGGCCTCCTCGATCTCCAGATCTCACACCGATGGATTTCTTTTTATGGGGATACATCAAGCAACTTGTGTATCAAACGTAACGCATTTTCCACAATAACTCCAGCTATGTTGGAAAGAGTAAGATCCTCGTTTTTGAAAAGAATTGTATGGAAGTAAATGATCGCCATTTTGAACACAGCATAAACTACTATACTTTTTATAGAATGTCAATGTTCATTTATGTAAATGTGAGTGTTCTTATAATGTTGATTTTCATAATTGTTAGTTTTTCAAAAATAGAAAAAGTTGGAAAATGAATTACAAGCTTGCATTTTACATAACTAAGATATACTGTTTGAGGTGACTTGAGTAATTATTTCGTAAAGACTACAAACTGCTTTTATATTTATTAGTACCTACTATAATGACATTAGCCTACTGTAAGTAAACAAAAATATTTCTTCCAACATAATTCCTTCTTTCCTTCCTCTAATGGTAAGAGTAGAAGTGAAAGATATTTTAGATGCATCCAAAATTACGATTAGAATTTATGCCTTAGAAATGTTAAAATTCACAAGATGTTGCATGTAAAAATTTAATACCATTTAATTTGTGTATGTAAAATACTTGTTTTTGACCATTATCATAAAATATCTACGATTTTCCATTAACTAATGCCCTAAGTTTACTACATCGTTTGAAAGTTTATTAGTTGTACTAACAAATTGTAAAAAGACTTATAGGGTGATTCATTTAAAAATTTCCAGATATTGCTTGATTTGCGTTTTGTTTGTATTAAAGAAGCCACAGATGAAAAAAGTAATTAATACTGAGCACAGCCAATGATGTGTGTATGACATTTGAACACAAAGACCTGTTGATTTATTTTAATTTACTGTTCTGCAGAGTGTTAAAGAGGAGGTCTTTTTTGCTAATAATTGGCCATATCTTTGTAAAACACCCTTATAATATATTAGAGTGCTATATTTTTGTAACGCTCTAGGTGAGATCTTTTCGATTTTTGAACAAAATATAGTACGTTCCATTAAAAAAATGTAAGTTTGTGCTGCTACGTGGTTTTGGAACACCCTGTAGAATCGAAAGTATTTTCAAAATGTGCTCTCAGTAACTGTATTAGCTCACACAAAAATATAAAGTTCTATCTATCACCACAGCGATGTAATCCTCCGATGTCAGAAGATTGCCCCACCCTGTATGTATATAATGAGAAATGTTGATTTATGATTACTTTTGGGTTCTTTCCGCATGCTAGTAGAAAAAATAGTGTACCTAACAAGTGCGTAAAGTGACTTTTCCGCACGCGATTGCTGGCCGAACTCCGCTAAAGCGTCGTTCGGCCATCTGCAATAGCGTGCGGAAAAGTATCACTTTCCGCACTGGTTAGGTAAACTACTATTGTTCGCTACTACTTTGTGGTTATTTAATTGAAACATGTTCGGAAATTAATACATGCAGCGTATGTGAGACGTATTCACAAGCTTATCAGAATTTAGACGATTAGTCTATATACTGTTACCTTAGAGCTTATGAAAATACGAATGAGGATACTTTTGGAAACTTGAATATGCCGCATTATTAGAAACATTATTCCAAATGACTTTTGAGAAAGTTGCTACGGAAGATAATATTGTTGAATCACTCATAAATATTAGTCAAACAACAGAGTTTGTACATCCTTTTGATGATTTTCCAATAAAATATTTAATGAAACTTTTCTTCAGGGTACGACTATATTACACTTTAAAATTTGTCAATAAAAATTTTAAAAATCTTAACAAAATGAAAATTGTAATATGGAAAAACCAATAAATATTTGGAAGAAGACTATTAATTTTATTCACTCAGCAGTGTACTGTTCTACAATATTTAAGAAAAAACATTTAACACATTCAAGTCATTTTAAAACTTATGCCACCTACGCCTATGGTAAAATGAATCGTAAAGCGTTCAAGGTCATCAAAAGCTCTGGCAATTTATGAATGAAATTTATAAGAGTTATACTACTGGTTCGTTCTATAATATGACCCGTCCTTGCCTTGCTACTCGACTGTTATTGGGTTAAATTTCAAGTAAAATTCTTTTAAGAAGGTCGTAAATGGTCGTATTTAGCTGATTGCCGTCAAAGGCGAAGACGATATACTCTGAGACAAATTATACCGCGCTTCATCGTTTTAAAAATTTGGGGTGATGTTCCACATGTAAATTTTATGCATAATTTTTTAATATCCACTTAATACTTAATATACTTTTGTAATAAAAAAAGAGCGGGCTCCGAACACTCACTCAAGCATGTGATTATTTTTGTTCTCGTGAATACCCCTGAAAATATCTATTTACAGAACATTTTATATATTGTCGAGTGTTTGTGCCTTTGTGGTGCATAGTGTCGGATTCAACTCCTGCGGGCCTGGGACTAAATCGAGCGGGGGCCCACTTAAGGGAGGAGAAAAACCTCAAATAAGCAAAATTAATACGAGCCTTATTAACAATAGTGGAGTGGAAGTTCTTGATTTTTTCTCTAGTTTTTCTTTTCTATAACATTTCTTTCTGTATAACCAGGACCCCCGAAGCATCGCGATGCCCGGGGCATAAGCCTCGTCTCCAACTGGTGGTGGTCCAGCCCCTGATCCTATAGTATATTATACACCAAGGAGGTGAAGACTATTATTATTGACCGAGCACCAAAACTATTTCGCGAGGAGCTTTGCCACGAGCAGAATAAGGTGCGAGGCTTATAAATGTCTTCTACATCATGGTGTATACAGTGCTATTCAAAAGTCCTCTCCCCCCTCGTATCTTTTGAACGGATATACTTACATTAATAAAATTTGGAGGGTGAAAATAAAGTGTTGTAAACTTCTCTACGAATGGTAACAGGTGACGTAATAGTAATAGATGACGTCACAGTGCAACTCTGGCCAATAATTTTAAATAGGACCTTATGGCAAGTGATATTATCTCGTTTGAAAGGCATTGACATTGGCTACATAGCCATATTAATTTTGTTTGGGTTTAAACTAATTTTGACGGATAAATTAAATAAATACCAAAATTATTGAAATTATTTTTTTAAATTCAATTAATCAAATATCAACAATGGTTTCTTATAGCAAGTGTTTTAAATGTGCTCCGTCTACTTCCTGACAGTAATACATCCTATTAGTAAACTCTTGTCGTACTCGTTCGAATGTGTCAGCTGAAATTGCATTGCATTCTCCAATAATTCTTTCTTTCAAAACGCCAATGCTATCTGGTGCAGTATTATAAACCTTGGATTTCCAGTACCCCCATAGAAAATAATCTAATGGTGTCAGATCTGGTGACCGAGGTGGCCATTCTATAGGACCTCGCCGGCCGATCCATCTACCTCGATATTCTTCATCAAGGTAACGTATTACTGCACCATAATAATGTGCAGGAGCACCATCTTGTTGAAATTTTATTTATGGCCGAATTCATCTGGATTATCTTCCAGAATTTCAAGAATTAACGGCTCAATTGCATTTTGTAACATATCCAGATACACGTCACCGCTTAAATTTGAATTTAGGAAAACAGGACCAATTATGTGGTTTCCCAAAATACCTGCCCAAACATTGACTTTTTCTGGAAATTGGGTATGTTGTTCACGAAAGGTGTGAGGATTTGAGTCACTCCAATACCTTACATTTTGTGTATTTACATTTCCATTGAGGCAAAAAGTACTTTCGTCACTAAAACAAATTGTTTTTGGGTAATGTGGGTTTTGACAAATTTTATTTGTCATACATTCACAGAATTCTAGTCTTCTGTCGGGGTCGTCATCCGAAAGGTGGTGCACCATTTTTAACTTGTATGGATGAAATTTATTTTTAGCCAACACTCTCTGTACTGTACTTTTACTTACTTCACAGATAGACGCAACTTTAGTTGAAGAGGAAGTAGGGTTTACTACCATTTCAGCAACTATATCAATTTTTTTATCATTACTAAATGTTGGTCGACCAGATCGTTTGGCATCTTGAACACTACCTGTTGCTTCAAAATTGTGAAGAAGCTCCCTCAAATAAGTTCTCGAGATAGGGCGATCTGGGTATCTCTCATTAAATAAACGATCCGCTTCATGGAGATTCTTTCTAGATTCACCAATTATTAAGATAGCTGCTACTTTTTCGGCTTGAGTACGTTCCATTTTGCCTATGTAAACTTTTAAACATCTCGTTAAACAATAATAAAATTAAATATTTAAGCCATTTAGAAAAACTTTGCACAGCAACAAATACTATTAAATTAAAAACGTCAATTTTTTTGATAACTAACCAGAGGCGGACTGAAAAATCTTCAATATTTAAATGTGAAATAATAATTTTGGTATTTATTTAATTTATCCGTCAAAATTAGTTTAAATCCAAACAAAATTAATATGGATATGTAGCCAATGTCAAAAACTTTCAAACGAGATATCACTTGCCATAAGGTCCTATTTAAAATTATTGGCCAGAGTTGCACTGTGACGTCATCTATTACTATTACGTCACCTGTTACCATTCGTAGGGAAGTTTACAACACTTTATTTTCACCCTCCAAATTTTATTAATGTGAGTGTCGCCGTTCAAAAGATACGAGGAGGGGAGGGAACTTTTGAATAGCACTGTATACAATTTTTCCCACTACTAGTCAAATTTAAGACAAAAATTAAAAATAATTCACAAACGCACCACGAGAAGCTTTTACCCCGTCGTCTGACTGACAATTACACTGTCAGTTTTCGATATACATATTATGAACGTACTCATTATGTCATCATTCATTTTTGGTTGAACGCGAACTCTCCTGGGTATACAAAATTATGTTGCATACGTTTTTGTTGAACTACTATCCCTGAATCCTCAAAATACTTAAATTTGTCCATTATTGATCTAGGTTAATAATAGAAAAAATTATTAAACACTACTAGAGAAACTCAATTTCTCAGTTGGCTAGAAGAAGCAATAATTCTCAAGTTCACAGCTAGTAATGGAAAATTTTTAGTATTAATAAGGCTGTCAATGTTTTGCAAATCTTTAAACAAAACAATCAAGTTTGTATTATATAAAGAAACACGGATATTAAAATACGCATCTTACAAAGACAATAAAGTTATATAACACTTTCAATTAACTAGAAATTATTGATATTAGCTAAGAACATTCCATTACAATAATACTGTGTAAATTTATTAATCCCTGTTCATACTTTGGAGTTTTTTTTTTCGTTGCCCTTTATTATTACAGAGAACAATTACACATAATTTACAACAGTTAATCATAGTCGGAAAGGCCGAAACTTGTTTATTTAATAAACTAATTACAACCGTTGAATATATAGAAATAATCCTCACTCTTTATACCAATCAAGATTGTATTTAAATTCCCAATATTAATTAAATGGTGTCATAAAATTTGATTGTATTATATGATAATATTACGCTGTTTGTTTTCTCACTGCAGTTAAAATCAGTTGATTTTAGTTAACGTTCATTACACGTGTGGTGTGCTGAAGAATGAGTGCTGATTTTCAACCGAAACGTGTTTGATTTATGATCGAAAATGTTTTCATCTAAGCTCTTTGGATATAATATGCAGGTAATTATTATGTAGTACTGATAGCACAGATGTCAAATTACCGAGTTTTTTAAAATTAAAAAACAAAGACCGTTCACTAAAAAGCAACAACTACTTCCCTGGCTATATGCCACGAAGGACATTGAATTACACTTCAATGTTAAACGGGGCTGGTATATCTGGTATATTCACAACCATATATGTAATGCTGTCATTACTAACGTCATTGAAGGTTGGAAATTGTCATATTACACACCCTTACTTCCCGCCCTGACTCTCCGCCCTCACTTCACACCATCACTTATACGATGCAAATAAAACCAAATGCAAAAGGATATAATCCGAAGACCGATAATAGTAGTATATGTCCTGT
>CAJUYH010001499.1:0-48519 GCA_910591685.1 Galerucella tenella | reverse complement strand
GGACCTCAGAGGCATATTTTCTTAAATATAATCCTTATTTTAAGAAAATAGCAACGCGCGTTGCGTTCAGCTATGTGTTATTCTGTGTTGACTGCGGGTGTTTTCAGTTCGTACAGAGATTTCGCAATATGTTTTTTGTTTGTGGAGCTAAAAAGTGGGGTACCGGAGGAGCCCCGCACGGGATTTAAAGTAACAAAATATTTATACATATCCCTTTTGTTTCAGAACAGAGCATGAGATGTTTTGAGGGGAAAAAACCATTATCACAGCGTGAAATATAGGAGATAGGTTATCTCAATTATTGAGATTCTGAAACGGAGTATGACACTGACAATGATTTCTATAATGAACACGATGCTTTTCGAAATGAACATATTCCAGAAACTGAAGATAATCTTGAATTTCAAAGCAAGGAAAGTTTCAATAAAGAAATTTCAGACCAAGAACATCATAATATACAGTCTTTTGGTCCTAAATATATTTCCAAATCTGGTATGGAATGGCAGAGTCAACCGTTTACTAGAAAGAGACTTCAAAGAAATTTTGTAAATGCACGACCGGGTCTTACAGAATACAGCAAATCGTCAGATACAATTATAGAAATGTTTAACTTATTTTCAATCACAGAAATAAAATATGCTGTATGCAATTTTACCAAGCAAGAAGCGGCTAGATATATTATGCTGATGAAATGCAAAAAATCCTAACAAACAAATCAATGGTCTGTACTTGAATTGGATGAATTGGACTGTTTCTTAGGAGTGCTAATAAAAGCAGGAGCATTGAGGTTGTGAGAAATAAACGTTGTCTAAATGTTTTCCCAAATAAATTTTATGTATATGTGCTCAAACATGTACTGTACAAACATGTACATGACTTGGGGTCCCCGAGGTACCCCTCACGGGTATTTGCGTTGATAACGAATGCACGGGAATCTTTTTTTTTTTCATAGGAGCCGTCCCTTCGCCGGCACCACCTCAGCCTCCTGGGCTTATTGTGGATACTCCTAGTGTTCTGACTACAACCTATTCAGCCAATCCGTTCCCTATATTCCTATTCCTATATTCCCTATATTAGCTCATACAGGTTCTTTGCTGGTTGGTTGTAGAAGTCTTCTGGAGTCATTTGGGTTCTGCCATACAGTTTCTGCCTTCTGTGGTCCAGCGACTCACAGTTGCATAGTATCCTCGGTATCCTTTTTGCACCTTCTGCATCTCCGTCTCCGTTATACAGCCCTATTTTATTTAGGTGCTTCTTTTTGGGAAAGTGTCCCGTAAGTAGCCCCGTTATGGTGCGTAGTTTGTTTCTGCTCATTGAGAGCAGTTCTTCCGCTACCTTTTCTGATGGTTCTCTCATTAATTTCTTCCCATGTCTGTATCTGCCTGGTCGTATTCTTCCAGTGTTTATTGTGTTGTTCTTTCACCCACCCTTTTAACCATGACCTTGTTAAGCATCACAGCTCACAGCAGGTTCGGGTCCGTTCATCAGAGTTGACGATCCTACTCTTGCGAGTTCGTCAGCTTTTTCATTGCCTGTGATTCCTTTGTGACCTGGAACCCACTTCAGTGTTACACTGTTCCGAGTCGCCAGTCTTCAAGTTCTTCGCCGCATTCCCATACTAGCCGAGATGTCACCCTATAGCTCTGAAGTGCTTTAAGGGCAGCTTGACTGTCACTATAGATCCTGATCTGCCTGTTGTTGTAGGCTCTCATATCATTTGCCCTTGCACATGCAAGTATTGCATAGACCTCTGCTTGAAATACAAAGGCGTATTTTCCTAGCGAGACGATTCCTTCATATTTGCTCGTCTTGCTGTATATGCCCGCTCCAGTGCCGAGTTCGTTTTTTGATCCGTCTGTATACCAGATCAGTTCATTCGCTCTACTAAGTGGTGGTGCGTTCTCTTCCTAAAGCTCCTTTCGAAGTTCTTGCGAAGTTCTTGTGAAATATATATTTGGTGTTCATGTGGTCTGTTGGCATTTTTAAAATGTCATCATCCACATGCCTTATCTCCACGTCATGGTCTGATGCTTTTTCCAGTCGGGTTAGTGCTGCCCTTGCTTCGCACATTATGACACAATGTAGCGGAGGAAGATCTAGCATTGTCTCCAGCGCCGCTGTAGGAGTAGTCCTCTTTGCCCTGTAATGCCAATGCATGCAAGTCTTTGGACGCTGCTTAGTTTTAGCATAGCAGAGGATTGTCTGATCTTTGGCCACCATACCAGAGATGCATATGTTATCATATGGAATCTTAGGATACTCGCAAGTTTTAATTAAAAAATATAATATGTGAACTACCACAATAAATCAATTGTCGCTGATAAATTCGTTTTATCAATGATACTGTTAAAAACCATACAGTAACGTGTTAAATAACTATTCAAATAAATAACATAACCATTGTGCATCATGGCACACTGTTTAACACGAGAAATCACGTTACTATAGTATCTCGTGCCCGGTAGCCTACGCGGATGTTTCAACGATAAAAAGCTTACAACCCACACTAAAAATTATCTATTCAAAGTAATACTCAACACAATTTTGTTTAAGGTAGCAAATGTCTTGTTCGGCAACTATAATTGCCACTTTTAAGTAAATTATATTTGAGTCTTTAAAAGCTCGAGTGTTTGATTAAAGTTGAAGATTTGAATAAAGGTGTGTGGGTGGTGGTATAGTGTTTAAACTAACAATGAATAAATGTCATGGTGATGATGACAGATTGTTTTACGTCGGCAATTACCTAGATAAGCATCGCGCTATAAACACATGTATATTTCACGTTTGATTAAAATAATGAATATTTTATCGCCATTTTAATAGTTAATGAAAAGTTTTGATACTTTTTTGGAAATTCTCTCAATCTGTAATGGGTCGGCAAGATATTCACGAAAAATTACTTTATAGCACACACCTGCTCCAAATTTTTTTTTATTTCTTTCTACTTCAGTTCTTTATACTCGCTCCAACCAATCAGGTTATTAGCGACGGAACTAGGTACATGTAAAAATAATTATAAAAGGTGCTACAATTTGGTTTCTTTAATAAATCTATCTAACAGTTCTGCGTCCATTTGCTCACCCTCAACAGTTTCCAAATTGTCTGATATAACTTATTTTGTTATTTTGATACCAGATATTTGGAGCAATCACCTATTCTGTATCTGTATCTGTGAAGTAGGGAGGGTAAGTGAAGGCTTACATCACTTAGACCACATACAGGGTGGGGCAATCTTCTGACATCGGAGGATTACATCGTTGTGGTGATAGATAGAACTTCATAGTTTTGTGTGAGCTAATACAGTTACTGAGAGCACATTTTGAAAATACTTTTTCGATTCTACAGGGTGTTCCAAAACCACGTAGCAGCACAAACTTACATTTTTTTAAATGGAACGTACTATATTTTGCTTAAGAATCGAAAAGATCTCACCGAGAGCGTTACAAAAATATAGCACTCTAATATATTATAAGGGTGTTTTACAAAGATATGGCCAATTATTAGCAAAAAAGACCTCCTCTTTTACACTCTGCAGAACAATAAATTAAAATAAATCAACAGGTCTTTGTGTTCAAATGTCATACACACATCATTGGCTGTGCTCAGTATTAATTACTTTCTCGTCTGTGGATTCTTTAATACAGGGTGAAACAAAACGCAAATCAAGCAATATCTCAAAATTTTTAAATGAATCACCATATAAGTCTTTTTACAATTTGTTAGTACAATTAATAAACTTTCAAACGATGTAGTAAACTTAGGGCATTAGTTAATGGAAAATCGAAGATATTTTATGATAATGGTCAAAAACAATTATTTTACATACATAAATTAAATGGTATGAAATTTTTACATGCAACATCATGTGAATTTTAACATTTCTAAGGCATACATTCTAATCGTAATTTTGGATGCATCTAAAATATCTTTGACTTCTACTCTTACCATTAGAGGAAGGAAAGAAGGAATTATGTTGGAAGAAATATTTTTGTTTACTGTAAGTAGGCTAATATCATTATAGTAGGTACTAATAAATATAAAAGCAGTTTGTAGTATTTACGAAATAATTACTCCAGTCACCACAAACAGTATATCTTAGTTATGTAAAATGCAAGCTTGTAATTCATTTTCCAGCTTTTTCTATTTTTGAAAAACTAACAATTATGAAAGCCAACATTATAAGAACACTCACATTTACATAAATGAACATTGACCTATAAAAAGTATAGTAGTTTATGCTAAGTGTTCAAAATGGCGATCATTTACTTCCATACCATACTTTTCAAAAACGAGGATCTTACTCTTTCCAACATAGATGGAGTTATTGTGGAAAATGCGTTACGTTTGATACACAAGTTGCTTGATGTATCCCCATAAAAAGAAATCCATCGGTGTGAGATCTGAAGATCGAGGAGGCTACGAAATTGGTCCACCACGTCCTATCCACCTGTCGGTAAAATTTCTGATATACAAATGCTCCATCTTGTTGGAACCACAAGTTAACTATTGTGTTTAAATCAACTTCCTAAACACAAACGAAGAATACAGCAATATTTCTGTGACATTTAGTAGTAGATACTATTTTGATAGTAGCCCACTTGATATAATCAAAAATATGGCTTGATTATGTTTCGCCCATTCTCAAACAAGCCTATAATAACAATTCTTGAAAGTGAAACATGAATAAATATGAAATTTTTGGTAATTCCAGGTAGGTACCTACGAATTAGCAAACATTTTATTTCATTGATTAGATATTGTAGATGCATCCAAAATTACGATGAAAATATAAAATATGCCTTATAGAAATGTTTAAATTTACAAGAGCTTGCATGTAAAAATTTAATACCACTTTATTTGTGTACGTAAAATACTTGTTTTTGACCATTATCATAAAATATCTACGATTTTCCAATAACTAATGCCCTAAGTTTACTACGTCGTTTGAAAGTTTATTAATTGTACTAACAAATTGTAAAAAGACTTATAGGGTGATTTATTTAAAAATTTTGAGATATTGCTTGATTTGCATTTTGTTTCACCCTGGATTAAAGAAGCCACCGATGAAAAAAGTAATTAATACTAAGCACAGCCAATGATGTGTGTATGACATTTGAACACAAAGACCTGTTGATTTATTTTAATTTACTGTTCTGCAGAGTGTTAAAGAGGAGGTCTTTTTTGCTAATAATTGGCCATATCTTTGTAAAACACCCTTATAATATATTAGAGTGCTATATTTTTGTAACGCTCTCGGTGAGATCTTTTCGATTCTTGAACAAAATATAGTACGTTCCATTTAAAAAAATGTAAGTTTGTGCTGCTACGTGGTTTTGGAACACCCTGTAGAATCGAAAGTATTTTCAAAATGTGCCCTCAGTAACTGTATTAGCTCACAAAAAACTATGAAGTTCTATCTCTCACCACAACAATGTAATCCTCCGATGTCAGAAGATTGCCCCACCCTGTATATGTGACCCATTGAACATCCCCCCGAGGAGTTGTCCTTCCCAGAAAGGTGTACAGGTCACTAGGATACATCTCCTTTATATCGGCAGGTGTGGACCAAGACTCACCGAATACACTCTCTATTATTGACGATAACTTTGGACACTCGCATAAGACTTGCCTGACAGTTTCATCTTCCTGTTCACACATCCTGCATAGAGGTGTGTCCACTAGCCCTATAGTATGGAGGTGTTTCCTTAGTTGACAGTGGCCAGTCAGAAATCCTACTGTTAAACGTAGGTTTTTCCTAGTCATCGCCAAATATTTCTTCGGCGCCAGCTTCCCATGGTCGCCCAGGGTGATCCTGGCAAGACTGCATCCTGTGATTCCATCCCATCTCTTAAGATATTGAGCATGAGTGTAACCGCAATTGTCGGAGTCGTCAGACCGTAGATGTCACTGGGTCCTGAACCCAATATAACACGTTATCTGCTCAAGGCTGATAGGGCTTGTCAGTGCAGATTGTTATGTTTATGCCAGAAATTCCTTTGCTTTTTAGTTCTTTTGTGGCAATTGAGATACCAGCCAGCTCTATTTGAACCATGCTGGTTCACTATCAAGTCTATGCATATTGCAGGTTGATTTGTCTTTCTTTTGTATTAAAAACTCATGGGTTAAATTGGTGTGCCCTAATCGGAGTCGATTGATTTTCACTTGGTCCTCCCTGAGTCTAGTTTTTTTCGCCACGGTTTCGTATCGCGTTTAATCTCGCGGAGCTTAGAGTTGGACATTTCCCACTCATTTTGCCACGCACTGACAACCTTTGTTTTTATGCAGCCTTTAAAATTTACAAATCCTGTCTACAAGAGCAGTTAGTTTTTTCGCGGCCAGCGTCGCCACTGCAAATCCAATACTCGGTTTTTATAGAGTCAAATTGTGAACATTACTGAGTATGAATAATAAGATATCAAAGAAAGATCTGGTAACATTGAAATTGTTTGAAATCAAAAATGGACAGGATGTGTGTAGCCAAACAATTATTCAATCAGCTACCTTCAGAATTAAAAATGCATTCAATAAGTTGGAGATTGACAAAGGCATTTCTGCTTGAAAGACCTTATCATCCAATGGCATAATTCTATAATCTACTCTAGACTTTTGAGTTACATTGGCATAATTCAATACTTTGTATGGTGTATTATAATAGGTATATCAAATTAATATATTATATTATGTTTTGTATTATTTTGTATAGTTTAGCCAGTATTTTAATTTTTTTAAATTTTTTTGTGAATTTTCATCTTTATATTTAACCTATTTTCAAAGTATGTCGCTTTGTTCAACAAATTGTAAAATTTTTAATGATAATACAGCTTATCTCTCTCTCTCTCTCAATCCCTTTTATGAGTGTAAGTTTTTGGAACGCGCTAATATTGGGTCTAACGCTTTTAGGCACAAATTGTTGACAGCTTGGGTAGCTGTATATGGTTAAAATCTGTGATTTTCTTGAGATATAGTGCCGGAAAGTTCGAATAGTACCTACCGAAAATTATAAAGAAGCATATAAATTGAAAGTTAAAGACAAGAAAAAACAAATGTAAACGTTGTTAATAAAAATTGTAGACAATAATTGTATATAGAACAGATTATTTCACGCTCGCAAAAAAATCGGTGAGTAAAACTGTACTTTTATTTATAATTTATAATGATACGGATATTTTCAGTGTTAATTAAGATATTTTGATTGATGTGTCGTTATAAACTATTTTTATATCTAGACTTGCTTTGCCAGTTTCCTTTTTTCACAAAATATCCGTTATAATGTTAATTAATTCAATCAAATTGAATTTAAATAATTCATTTCATTTAAATTCAATTAGCATCGTATAGACTTAAGGAGAAGACATCGATTGATGGAAAAAACGAATCGTCCATAATATATCTCGTTCATTACAAAAACAGTTAATACATACTGTATGGAAAAAGAAGTCCGATAGCAAGTCAACTTACTTCACCAAGCTCTTGAAAAATATGAACCATTTCCACTCATTAAAAGTCCTGACAGAATCATTTCAGATCAAAATACCAAACAAACAAACCTCAGGAAATTCTTTCAGAAAAGGCAAATATTTCAATTCACGAAAAATTGCAATATTCCAGGTTAATTAATTATAAATATGAATGATCAATAGGCTGGATGCTTCACTCTTAGGGCCGATCCTGCCACTGACAGTCATCGCCCTGTTAACTTTAACTTGAACTTAGTTCTAAATTAATTACGTTTGAACTCAACTGGCAGTTTGTAAAATTAATATAGCACGTAGCGGTAAGATCAACAATTATTTATTGAACTGGAATCATTTGAAAATTATGTTGGCAAAGCTACTATGTGGATATCGAATTATTAATGTAACAGCTTGTTCAATTGAAACCCATCTTTGGTCAGGTTAGCCTTGGAAACAATTGTAATCATTCAACTGACGTTTTCCAACATTAGTAGTGTATGCAAACGTCACACTGATCTGTTTATTTCGTTTATATTTGACAGCGATTTTAAGTATTGTGACTTTGAAATGGCGTTTGTTGTTAACAATCCGTCCAAATGTGATAATGCTCGGCCTCATGTTGCCAACGTAGAGAAAGAAAATCTGCAACGGAAGAAATGGAGAATATTAGAGCATCCACCCTATAGTCCCGTTTTATCGCCTTGCGATTTTCACATCTTTGGGCCACTAAAAAAGGCGTTAAAAGGTAACCGTTTTCAGTCGGACGCAGAAGTACAAAACGCTGTGAAAGAATTCTTCCAGCAGCAGCCACAAGAATTCTATAAGCAGGGTATACATCGGTTGGTGAAACAGTGGGATATGTGCCTCAATTGTAGTGGTAGTTATTTGTAACTGTACTTGTCAATAAATTTTTCCTGGACCAAAGATGGGTTTCAATTGAACAAGCCTCGTAGATACGTCAAAATGTTGAAAATATTAGTAACAATTATTTTTCCCAAAATTTCACAGCGAATTATAATAAACCAACTAATATCTACCCATTCAAAAATGTAAGCGGCGCAAGTGCAAAAAAAACACTCATACTGTCTTCTGTATTATCAACTAGCTTTTATTTTAAATTATATTGAAATTAAATTAATATTGACATAATTTGCTTCAGCGACATTTTTTTCCAATTGTACATAAAGGTTCGTTTTCAGTTATCCCAAATTAGCGGCATTCTGTATATTTAGTAATATTCATAGTTATATTAAATTAGAATACATTTTAAAAAAATATAATTGAGCTTACCGGGTGACGAAAAATTATTATGATCCACAGCCTGAAGAATGAGTGTAAACGACCTCTGAAAAATAAAAAAAAATCATTAGTAAGTTATTTATGATCCACCTTTTATGGTCATATTTAAATAGTTTGTGTCACATAAATCTATCAATATCCTAAGGGTCGCGGGTTTCTGTAAGGATCATTTGAGTACCTCGAGATAAATTAAAATATTAGTAACAAAAATTATAAAAATTAGATATATTTGAAAGAAATATTTTTTTTGTTTCAAGTTCTATCCAGTTCTCTACAGATTTGTCTACTAGTGAAGATAAAGTATGTCCATTCCATATATTAGTCTAACCATGTATATTTATTTTCACCAGTTTCACTAGACTACGGAATATTAAATAATTTCAATTGCATACTTGTACGAAGGTATAATGAACTTTTTTCACATAATTCATTAAAAGTTAACAATGGGAATACAGGAAACTATATAATTCATCTAATTTTTAGTATAGTATAGTATAATTGTTCAAATTATTTATTTGTTTTGTTGGTACATCGAATACAGTTTTTTATTGTATAAATATACCACCTGTACCTGCATTTTATATCCTTTGTTTTTTATTTATAACACTAGAGGACCCGATAGACGTTCTTCTGCACTAACCTAGCCTTGTCTATAACATTGCATGCAAACGGTCGCTTTCTGCCCGCTGAATGAAGTGGTACAGTGGTATTAACAGTCGAGCGCTGGCGAAACGCTGAAAAGAATCGCTCGCTGGTCAATTCTCCGGCGAGCGAATGGTTGGCGAATAAAAAAACATGCACTTCTCATAGTTAAACACTAGAGAATCGCTGACGGGTAGAAGATATTGGTAGAAATGATTGAAAACTATTCAATCATTCGTTAAAAAATATATTGAACATCATATTGGCGCGTTGGTAACGATCGGAGAACCATAGTACTTGCGACTATGAATACCAGTGCTATAGTACCTTTCGTTTACTTAAAACTTCTATAACTGTCATTCTGAATTAGCTAACCTCCGTACAGGGATTTTAAACTTCAATTTACCACCATTTTTTGGTCCAAAGTGAATTTTTTTGGTTACATCTTCATATTTTGAGCCCAGTTACTATAAAGACAATTATTAATAAAATATCCTGTATATTGAAGTTGTAGAATTTATTCAGAACTAAAAAAATGCAGTTGAAAGTGAAGCATCCTTCAATAACAGAAGAAATGAAATGAATTGAATAAATTAAAACAAAAGTTGACGAATCTATATTGAGAAAATTAAAAGAATGCATCTAAGGTTGTATATTTTCTACTTCCACTATATTGTAACTGTCATTCTCCTCTCTAAACTTTCATAAAAATAGGAAGATAATCTGACATTGGAATTTCATAATCAGTAAAGCAGTTATCAAAAGTAATTGCTTCCTTGGCAAATGAATTAACTGAGAATTTCTTTTCTGGTAGTTCAACATCAGCTCTAATCCTCATCAAATAATAAACATCTTCACCTTTAATTAAGACTGATTGGAACTATGCGGTTAGGTGTAAGTCTGATGCTCGGGACATTGACGGAATTGTTGAAAAAATAAACTCTAGTCCGCCGTGCTTGTTCAAGTTATAGCATTTTTGGTATAAACTCCACGCGGAAAGCTAATTTTAAATTCATAAACTTGTAGACACACTGTTTATTATTACACATACACTATCAGACATATTGATTAACTTGTCAATGTTTTTAACTGAGGTAGAAACCGACGTTTTGATATACTAAATGTTTTATCACATTTTGTCACACTCTACTCGTTAAAGCCAACATTGCGTGACTACTGTATGTTTTTACAAGATGAGAATCATAACTATAAGTATATTGGCGTTGTGAGAAATTATTTTAAGAAACTGTGTTCTTAAATCGTTTTTTCAGAATAAACTGAAATGTAGTACATACACTATTTGGGTCATTCTGCGATAGATGTCCATGATACATACAATATATACCTACAGTAGAAAAAATTTACCTTTAACCTGACGTCATACCTATTAACCTCGCGAAATCAATCAATGAGTCAAAAATGGATACAATTACTTTGTCGCGTAAATACGTTGACTGCTTGTTCAGCCACCGTCCAAGAAGTGAGGTTAAGTTGGAAATATTCATTACATGCGAAACAGAAAATTCTGTACTTATCGTGGAATGAAAATAATAAATTAGAGGTCGTGAAAAAAACCTATTTTATAGAATTTATCTGAATGCAAATGATGGAACGATTTGAACAAAACTCGATGTATCCAAATAATGACAGTTGTTCATAAGAGGTATCTCTTTTCAACATTTGAAAGTAATAATTAGAGTTACATAAGAACGTATGTCATTGCTTGAAAGACAAGTGTACGTATATTGTATGATGTGTTTTTACTGTCAGTAAAAAAGGATGAGGTATATACTGTTCATTGTTAGTGACGTCAGGGTAAAGGTCAATTTTTTCTACTGTACTTTACTTTTTTAAATGAAGCTAACCAGTATTTATCAAAAACTTAATAAAAATTGTAAAACATTATTGGTAATTATTTAAATATTATGGTGTCTTCGTCAGGCTAGACCAAATAGTGACCTCTATCTTGAGATATTGACCTGATAAGCCACATTAAGCCGTTGTCGCTCGCGCACAGAAGTACTATTTTCTCAGATTAGGCATATTGTATTCTAGTAATAGTTTTTCACGCAATTTCACAACCTTTGCTGCGAAAAAAATAATTACGGAATATTTGCCAAGGCTCCCCCTCCCCCCTAAGTGAGACTCGGAAAGATTAAGCTTAATCCCCTCCCTCTGGAACACGTCACGTAATTAATGGACGACCGCTTAAGTGGAATGAATGTTTGGTGTCAAGTGCGTAATGAGATTTGTCCACGACTATTTGATAATTTTAACATTTTACGTGTGCTTCTTCAAGTATAATGACGTACATTTTTCACCCGTGGATAATATGTGTGGATAATGTAAAGGTCACATGACACAATTATATTGAAGCTGATTTATACAAACGACACAATATATTAAATAGAAATTTTCACCACGACTCACCAAGGACTCGAACCCATGCCTAAAATTCCGCGCTTTTCAAAGTCAGAGCACTAAACCATTAAGCTAAAAAGACTTTATATACATATAATGATAGTATCAAGATGTTGTATATTATTATAATAGGAGTTATGTCAAAAGCAAAAGTGACGTTTTAAATATATAATTTATTGCTAATTGCAGGAATTTCAATAACTATACCCACTGGTGTTTGATTGAAATTCCTAGAAAGTTTAATATGGAAAGTGAATCAGACAGTGAATTGAATACTTATTAAATATATAATTTTTTTATTGGTGAACCATTTTACCATTTAAAGCACGCCTCAGCGTGTTTAAATCGAACTTTAAAACACGCGCGTTTTTTAAAGTTACCATGGCAACATCAACAACTCGAGAAACGAAGTCTAAATGACAATTATTTTATTATTGATCTGTCAGGAGTACCTACTTTGTAACGTCAAAACCATTCGAACAATATTTAACAATTTCAATTTTATAAATGAAAATGGAAAGTACAGTTGGTATTGTTCAAGATATTAATACTGTTAACATTCTCAGAACTCAATGAGGTTGAACTGCCATCAAAATGCAAATTAGTTTATGTTTTCCTCATTTCCATGACAACGCAATTCAACCATTTTACGTTATTAGTTCTTATTTTCATTTCTTGTTGTTGTAGTAGTAATAGATAACAGTATTTATAATTTCAAAGTGAACCAGTGACAATGAAAAAAAATAACGTAAAGTATTCGTGGAAAACTGGTCTCTAAAACACTTGCTCTATTCCGAGCACTCCGGCTCAAAAATCGCGCGTGTTTTAAAGACCTTAATATCCACTTATACTTTAATATACTATTTTCAATAGCATAACAAGTAATAAGCTTTATAAATGTACCCACCTGATAAACTATAGTGTTTTAGTTTGGCAAAATTTTTTTACCCTCATAGGTAATTCATAGTCGTGTACAAAGTATAGTATTCCACTCGCATATAATAATATTATATGCTCGTTGAATAATATACTATTATCTGGTTGTTTTAATGTGTATGCTCGTAAGTGTTTATTGTGTTTGATTTCAAAAGTTCGAATGGTTTTACCATCACATTCTCCAGTCCTCCTCAAGTCTCACTCTTTCCATAAATGAAGTAAAATAGTCCCAATAAAGTCTTCTACTGCGGCTAATAATCCATCCTTCCAAAGTTATAGAAAAAGTTATGCTTTTAAATATAACCAAGCTCAATTGAATTATATAAAAAATATTTAGAGCGATGCAACAATAGAGTTATCATTATTTCAAATAATAATTCATGATCTAACAAGATTTAACCAACGTTTTCGTCATTCCTGCCTCAACAACCTACACTGTTATTAAACGCAATAGATCAATTAAACTTGTCATGTGGCACCTTATTTTTATAGGTATGCCAGTTAACCTACCCATACCTTCCGCAAAAAAAGCAATTAAAGTTTTTTTTTAATGAACATGGTAATCGGTAATAACCTCTAATTATGAACGTAGAATATTAGATCGGTTGTTTATACCTGTCTAATCGATTACAACCATATTGATTTTATCGGAAGACGACCTAAACGAATTATCGTATTAAGAGTTAAGCACTGGCTCAATGTATTGTAATAGAAAGCAGTGGCGCGGATTAGGTATAAAAAGTAGCACATTATAGTCTTAGATACTAAGTGCTATTAAACAAAGAGATATGTCGACTTGAAATATTTGATCTTTCACAAATTGCTTTAAACATACGATTCTATACTTTTATACTAACGAATCTGGAACAAATTGGAGATTTAGAATGTAGATACTCTCAACTAACAAATTGATTCAACCTTTTTGAAATTAGGATTTAGTAGCACATGCTGTAAAATTTGTGACTGATTTCCTGAGCTTGCTACTTTCACTGTAGCTCTTTCGGGAGTCGAAAAGTATACCAACCTATACATGGATTACATGATTAGAGCTGAATTCAATGTTCTAGCTCGGGACTTCTTGGCAAGAAGACTGTTTAATTGTCTGACCCGCCGTCTTTGTTTTCTTCATCAGTGTATTTTCTTTTTTATCAGCGCTTTTTAGTTAGGGAGTTCCATCTATGTAAAAAACTCGGGAGAGCTCAGTAGATCTACTAGCATAGCCAGAATCATCAGTATTTAAATTGACAGTTCACACAACAGAATAAGCTCTAACATAAATTTATGTACAAGAACTAAAAATAAAAGAACAACTTTATCAATGAAAAATCATAAAATGTTATCACTGTCAACAGTATTGATAATCGAAAGATTTATGATTACTTGCGGAAATTAGTATTCATCATTCTTAAGTTTCTACTTATGTTAGGTTTGTGGTGGGTGTCGTCCACTAAGACTCGCAAGAGTCTATTATTGCTCACTTCTATTTATATTTCTCCAAATAAATACAGTTTCCATGTACGTATTCTGGTATGACATTCACTTAGTTTCTGAGGAGAGTCTCAGAAACTAGAAGCTCCTCCAGTCCTATTAGGTGAATCTTTCTCTTCTATCCAGTAATCTCCCAGGTGCTGTGCCCTAGGATTCTGAAGTGCTGTGCACTTAAAAAGTATTTGGATGGAGGTTTTTTTCTTCCATGCCACAAAATCTACATTCTTCTTCCTCCACTATTTTGAGCTTTTCCAGGTGCCCATGCAGATGACAATGTCCATCCAGTTTCCATAAAAAGCCAGCTAGTTTATTTGATGAATGATATTTCCGGTTCAAAGGCATGAGACAAACTCTGTCATACATCAGGAGCCTGATTCGGCTGGTAAAGGAGCAGGTTCAGCGTATATACTCTGCTGTTCCATCATCATTCATACGGCACGTTGTATATTCTGACAGTAAATGTCTTGCTATATGATGATTTGGGCGACAGTGGCATAATAGTCTACGTAGATTATACCTATCTGTTTTAATCTAATACTTTTAACATTCTTAGGAGGATATATAAAGGCATTCCAAAGAACTAACCCAGCTAGATTTAACCAGAAGTCTAAAGCTCTTCCTGCAGGAAGGTTTTGTTGTTTGTTTGGAAAAACTTAAATAAATGGCAATGGCAATGGACCGATGAAACCACCAGAGGCCCCTTTCGTTGCAAAGAAGTGTCTCTCCATTTCCATCCATACTGGAATTAGTCAGAGCTGAGTGCTTTTGATGCTGCTATTCACCTGCACCAAGTAAGTACCTAACCATTATGTCTCCCAAGTTGTCACAGTACTGAGAATTTTTTACCTTTCGAATTTCTTCATTTGATTAATCCGCGAAAATAATTGAAGTTTCCTAGTTTGTTCATACTATTGTAGCTTTTTTCGATGCGAATATAGTAGTTTACCTAACTAGTGCGGAAAGTGATACTTTTCCACACGCTATTGCAGATGGCCGAACGACGCTTTAGCGGAGTTCGGCCAGCAATCGCGTGCGGAAAAGTCACTTTACGCACGTGTTAGGTACACTATTTTTTCTACTAGCATGCGGAAAGAACCCAAAAGTAATCATAAATCAACATTTCTCATTATATACATATCAACAAATTAATTATTATTATTTGACATTCATTTGATGAGGCTTATACCAGGGCCATCAAAAAATTATTGAAAAATAAGTTTTTTTTTCATTAAAAATTATAGCAGCATTATAATAAATTTATTAATTTTTCAGTCATTTGGTAAACTTGGATATACAAAATACATATTTTGAATATTCAAATGTCAGTATATTCCTCAAATGTCAATAAATTTACTTTCCGCACTAGTGCGGAAAAGTGACTCTTTCCGCACGCTTTTTTAGTGCGGAAAAGATTCACTTTCCGCACGTTAGTAGAAAAAAATTATATCAAGTTTGAACATTAATTTGAAAAACAATAAAGATGATAAATAAATAAATATATTTAGCCTTCTTCAACCTCACCTCCGTTTATGCATTTATTGTACAATGACTGGAACTTCTGTATCGGACAAGTTAAATGCGGTGTAGCGAATATGAAGGAGATGTTTTTGACAAGTCCCGCCTTAAAATTTAATTTCTTTCATTTTTATTCTTGCGTCGAGAGTTGGAAGTGTCTTCGATTGCAACGCAGCAGCCTCGAAACCGTTAGAAATATCTCGGAACCTGCCATCAATCACTTTTTTTCAGGCATCACGAAATCCGAGACGAAATCGGCTCCACACACTTTATTTTTTATTCAACAGTACCTTAGTTAGTATTTTCTGGGTGGTTTAAGTGTTAATAGAACTTCTTATTTCTTATTTAGTGCAGTTGAAATGATTAATTGTCATTTTTGACATGCCTGTTCTAGTAGTTTGAATAAAAATAAACTTCTTTATTTGCTCGAATCTTATTGTGGAAGATCTTTGAAATAAACAATAGATATTTATGAAAAGAGTGATATTGTTCAACAAGCGTAATATTTGCCAAAACGAGCGGCAGCGAGTTTTGCAAATTATGCGAGTTGAACAATGTCGCTCTCTTCATAACGTGTTTACGTACAACGTTTTATCTAATTCCGCGCTTTTATAATATTCAATAAAATCTTTAATTACAATGGTAATATTAAAGGGGATTCAAATGGTTTTAGATTTATTGTTACTATGAAGTACTCACCCAGAAAATTGATTTACTTTAAATAACTGTGTCCTTAATATTGTTGTTTCGAATGTTTATGAATCTTAAAAAACTATTGAATTAAAATAATGGGGTAATTGTCAGTTTAAATAATAAAATAATTGTCAGTTTTGACAGTACCTAATTAATGAATTATTCTATGAAACTCTCGATGAAACTTAAACAGTTACGTAAAGTCTTTACATAACTACTTTTCATAACTGATATAATATATGAAGGTTATGAAGAATGTGACGTTACCTAACGTCAAGTAGTGATTTAAAGTGTCACATTTGATAGCGGAATTGGATAAAATATATTTTTCATTATATTTTACTGAAGATCCTATCTAAACATACCTATTTAGGGTACCGCAAATTATCTTTTTCTTCTGTCTATATTGTAAACAACATTTTGACACTGTTTTAAGGACTTAAGTAGCAATTATCACTAGTAATACCACTAGAGGTCAAATTATTTCCGGAAATTTTTTCGAGCTCATGAATAATTTTCTAAAAATATTCATGAACGAGAAAAAATTTCCGGATTTAATTTGACCTCGTGTAGTATTCGGTAAGAAAATTCCACACCAAATGTGTTTATTTCCAACAACATCAAGAACAAGCAACTTCCAATCGACCTGCCATAGTATATAATAACTGCGTTTTTAATATAAACATTAATCATAATGGTCCAAAGAATTTAGAGAACATCTAAGCTTGTAGTTGAAATGAATCATTATCATGTAAACAAATAAAAATTAGATTGTCAAAAAAAATATTCTGTCATTATAAACGTCAAAAAAATATCCAGTATAATTCGCTGTTGGGTACCCACCAGGAAAAAATGTCCACTAAAATTCATCCGTTGCGATGGTGATCTGTCAGAAATACACGTTCTGATTGGTTAAAAATCACATGTGTGGAATTTTCAAAAAAATATCGCTTGCCTTTGAAGACTGATTTCATTGGATGTATTCTAGAGCAAAAAATGTTCTTTCAAATGAACTTCCAGCTCATTTGGAAGACTTATTTTTCCTAAATTACAAGGCAAATGTATGTGGGTCCAGCATGACGGCGCACCTGCACATTTTGACAAAATCATACGGAAATTTTTAAATGATAAAACCCTACATGTGGTGGTTTCAGTTTGGTGTTCATTTTTTATTGAAAATTAATTAAACGTCAAACTGACAACTGGATTAAAAATATCGCGAAGATTTTGTATTGCATCTAACGATTCGATTAATTAACCACTTGTACAATTCACAACTGTAGTTTTAAATAAAAATGAATAATATTTGTTTGAATAAAATTAATAAATTATTAAACGTCATGACAATCAATTTTTTGATATCTACAAAGTAAAAAAATATCTTATCGAATACTCCTCGGGTCTTGATAAATACTCAAAATTTTATCATAGAGAATGCTTCAAGCTTGTTGCTAAAAGATAATATTATCAAGCAACCCGCTTTTAGCATTCTCTATGACAAAATTATCTCGGTATTATCAAGACCTTAGGGGTGTTACTACTGACAATTTAATTCATGTATAAAAAATCCCATAAGCCGCGTGATTTTGTCATTGTGACAGCAAAAAAAGTTTGCCCTAACTTTTCCAGCGACAAAAACGGAACCTAACTTTTGAAAGCATGACAACCAGCGTTGTAAACAAATTTTTGATGACGTTATGTCAATTTTTCTCAAACTAATTTACATCTCATTTTTCAATTTATTGATCTACATATTCATTAAATTGTCTTACCGAATTACACTCGTCCTACGGACTTTTTCAGAGGCACTTTTTTTCGTTAAATTGCCATTCTTATTGATAAATCTTTTACTTTGACAAAAAAAAGCTCTCGATCAATTATAAGTGAGTATAATATAGTAAATTCAGATAGATGACAGCACAAAGACAAAACTTATTTAAGAGTCCCTACGCCCTGCCGGTTCTATTAAAGATTTCAGCTTCTTCTACATGTTCTATAATTTATTCCAACAATGGGAATCCTAGTTATTGCAAAAACATTGGGATAATCTACAAAGAGTACATAATTTTGCAGCCTAATAACAATTTCAACAAATATTCTTATTTTTACTACAGTTTAAATGTATTTCAGTCACTCAAATCACGTTTTTCTATATTCTCAGTAATTATTCTACCCAATGTTTCAAGAATATTGTACTCGATTATGGACCTAACAGAATTACTTCTTATATTTATAAAATGAAATATTCTTTTCCTCAATGTCAAACACTTTGGGACATGCTGTATATTCAACAATATCAGAAAATCTAACTCTAATTTGCGGTTAAATATCTTCTAGGAATCATTTTTGTAAAAACAGTTTTGCTTTCTTGTAACTCGAACTCAGTTAAATAGAAGTTTCTCATTGGACGTCATATATTGTTTGTTTGAATTAAAGTACATTAAAATTTCTCTATTGCCCTCCGGCAGATGTGGTTTAAGTGTAAGTTATATTTAGAGAAGTAGAAATTAAGTGAATTTTTGTCCTGGACCCTAAGGCACGCTTAATTGTGTATTATGTACACAGGTGCATCGATATAACGTGTAAACATCTCGGTTTTATGTTCATCATGTTCATAAGAATGTATAGTTTAGGATGTAGTTCATATTTTCGTTTTTCTTTTATAAAAACATGTACGAACAGTTTGGTGAATTGGTTATTTTTACAATCCATCATGATGAAGCAATTTAAAATAGCAGTACTCACTTTACACCGTGAAAATGGAAATAATATTTTTTCTACACCCGTACAACTACTTATATGCCCATAATCCGTTTCATAATGAGATCCATTATGATACAGATTTTTCAGAACGATACAGATTTTTAATCAATGGAAACCCATAATTTTTCAATCAAGCATGTTGTGCGTTTGACGTTAGTTGTAGATTGATGTTTAATTGAATGTTTGTCAAAACCAGTAGGTAACAAATTCTCGTAGATTATTTCCTTCTTATTAATTTTGACCAATCGCTATTAAGGATTGGTATGTCCAATATAAATTTTAAGTGGAAAAATTACTTAACAACTGTCAACTTAGCTGTCAGCAGTTTTTCCGGAAAAAAAATCGAAAAAATTTCATGCAAGTGATACTACCAACATAATTAAAAACAAATCAACCGATATGGCTAACAATACTCCTGTAATCCACAATAATTGTAATTTTCATGATAATTGTAATTTAAAATAAGTTTGAAGTAATTTCACCTTTCGTAGCTTGAAAGTTATATTTTTCTTATTTATTATTGTTCTTAATAAAAAATGCTGTATTAAAATAAAATGTTAATTTAACTCAGGAAATTATCTTACCAAATATCCCTCGTGCATCTAATTTTTCCTGTGGAAAAATTGGAACATTCACAAAAGTGGAGAAATCCTCGTCTTCGACTTGACTTTTTAAAACCACTCTCCCTCATGCTATTTGTTAAAACAAATTACTAAGAAACTTGTTTTTCCGAATTTTTATAGCTCAAATTCGATAATTATACTATCAAAATTACAATTACCCACAAATAATACAAAATTATTAAAAAATATATGAATCTACAGTCGAAAATTTGCCAATATACACAATATTCCATCCTTCAATCTGGACCATCTACTGTTAGTTCGTATACCATTTTCATTTATATGTACGTAATGATGTAACTTAATTTTCTTTAAAACTTTTAAAACAGTCTTGTACTACAATTTTAGTTGAAGAGTAATTTAAGCTTATTTTTATCCGGAAATGTTTGAAATATGTTGAGAAAAATCTAATTTATTCTCGCGATATATTTAAATAACTGCAGAAACATTATTTCTTTTATTCTCTATCCTTGATTAGTGTGATAGAAAAGGTGAGTACTAGTATAAGTACGTCACCGCCTTTCGTGATGGAATTTATTCAATTTAACGTGTAATATCCGTGCCTGAGAAACGGCAGACGATTTCTTTGTGATTTCTGCACGTACATGTAGCGCCTCTCATTTATCAGTAGCAATTTTACACTTACTCAGATCAGGTTCCATACAAAGTAAAATACATTTTGCTTTGTCATTGGCGGAGATCAGATAAATATATATTTCAATTTTCAATTTAAGTACTTGATATAATATCAGTATTTCGGACCTATTACTGTACGCAATAAACATTGAATTATACAGAGCTGTTTCCAAAATAATCTGAAATACTATCACGAGATTCGTCAAGGAGAAAAGTTCCCATGAACATGAGACAAGTTTTGTGCTCGCAAGGGGGTTGATGTTTATATTATTTCAATAAATGCACTATACCTTGTTTTTAAACTAAGAGAAGTGATTTGAATTTAAGTTGGCATTTCTGCAGCCTAGTGATTTATTAAATTACCGCCCGTTTCACACAGATTTTTTGATACAACTGATAACGATATTTGTCAGTTTTGTGTTTATATAAAAATATTATAACCTCAATCTTTATTAGGTACATATTTTTCAGGTTTGTTGTTTTATTTTTAACTAAGTATTATATTCCAAATAAGTTGATTGCTCTAAGAGCTCATCCATATCTCAAATGTGGTTGTATGAAATCAAACCAATGGTTCAATAAAGCTCAAAGTCCAAACCACAAAATTTAATAAAAGTTCCTTAAAAAGGACACTTATGATGTGCTACTAGTTTCGGTACAATATTACCATCATCAGGCTACAATATAAAGGTAAAGGTAAACTTAATACATCTTACAAGATTATGTTAAAATAATTGAGCAAGAGTTGTTAATAGATATAAAATGAATATGAAAATAATAGTGAAGTTAATAATACAAAATTGAGAATATTACAATTATTGATATCAAATTAAAATTATTAATATAATTAAAAGGTTAATGAGAATCTTACAAATTACAACTTTGATAATATAAATTATAAAATTGGGTAGTCAAATTGAAATAAAATAAAATAAAATAAGTCATAGTTACCTGTATGAAATATATAATCCAAAGACCAACAGGTTGTTGCCAAAAAAAATTTATATGTTAAAACATATTTTAATCAAATAAATTACAATTTTATTTGAGTGGTAAGGAAAGAAAAGAAAATGGAAAAAACATTGGAAATATTAAAATATTTGAAGTTAATTAAAATTAAAATGTTAACCTAATGGACTATGCCAAAAGGGGGAGGTTTTAAAGAACTTTAGTTTTTATTTTAAACTTACATTTAATTTGTCCGAAAGGACTATTTAAATGGGGATGAGGAAGGAAAATTTTTGTCAATTTCTGAACATAATGAAATTGTCCAGAATTAACAACGAAATATTTCAAATGGCTTAAACTAGCCACTGAAATTATATGATAGGTTAAAATAACCCTTATCAATATAAATAAATTCATGATGAATAATATTATCCATTAAGATATCCAAATTTTTTAAGTTGATTGCTATTTTTATTATTTATTCAGTTTGATAAACGAAATCTATACTTGTTTTTTCTTGTTAACAATATAAATTTCCCAGTGAAATTTTATTATTGTAAATATTTCTACATTAAGTTTCACTAACATTATTATGGTATTTCTCGATATCAAAACTTCTGTTAACTTCTAGTTCGTGCTCAAGTGTGAATAGAGAATAATTTAAACATACAGTAGTTTTTTTGCACATATTTATATTATCCAATTTGACATGAATTAGGTACCTTACATTTTTGTTGCTTTCGTTTATTTGGGCTTCAAGCACTTGTGCGTGACGCCTCAGTCGTCATGACTGTTCATAATATAATTTTGCATATTTAGATATTTTTAGTATGGTTTAAATCGTAATCGGCACAATCTTAACCTTTAAATAAACGTCAAACCGGACAAACGTCAAATATTTAATGTCCGTGACTTGAAGTTCCTACATTTCGGTATGTGCAATAATTTTTTCTTTTCAACGAAAACTTGTTTATTTGGCAAAAATATGAAAACAAATCGATTGATAAAATCACGAGTCCGTTAGGACGAGGGATTTTATCTAAATTCGGTTTGTTTGAATGTTTTTGCCTCAAATAAACAAGTTTGAGTGATGAAAATAAAAAATTATGTGATAAATTTTGAAGAGCGGGTTGTATTTGGGAAGATTATTTTTTTCAACCATTTAAAATGTATTTAAATGTATTAAATGTTCAATATTCTCTTGGGTGATGGCACTGAATCGGTTTGTGTACATTTTTCAATAAACTCGAAGCACTTTTAGTTGTCAATAATGACAAATGTGAAGTAAAATTTTGACGTTTCAATGTAAACAAGGTATTATCGATGAGGAAGCAGAATTATCAGTATAATACCGAAGGATTGGCTAAAATAAAATGTATTGCTATTGGTTAAAACCACCAAAATGTCAGATTTTGACAATTGAAAAAAGAATCTTTGAAATGCAACTGAAGCAACCTGTGGGAATAGATTTGAATCAAGGAGATGAAGGTGGTGTGAGAAAGTGGTTTAGAGGTCTTAAAACGTAGTTAGGATATTTTGTTGAATAAAAGTGTTGATTTTTTACATTTATCAACAGTAAAAACACAAGAGCTTTTTTTTATCGGATAAGTTTTTCTTTGCAACGAAACAGTTTTGCCAATCACTAATTTTATCTAATGTTTTTTTTTTTCGAGCAAATTTAGTGATTGGCAAAACTTTGAGTTAAAGAGAAATTTATCTTATAAAAGAAAAGCTCGAGTGTTTTTTTGCAAGATAAATTAACGACAGAATATTGAAATTATAAGTAACCAAACTTGCGACTCATTGTCATTGTGTGAATGTGACGTTCGCTTACCTACTAGATATATTGAGGAAGAGAAGTTTTTATCCGATAAAAAAGGGTGCACCTTTTTTATCGATGTCGAAGTGATAATAACATTTCCAGGTATATGACATTTTAACATTGGAGTTAATTTATCAGGGATAAACATATTGCCCACGCGTTCTCAATTGTGTCCCTATGTCCCCCGAATATGCGGTACGTATAACTGAGATCGTGTTTTTTTTTTACAATAATATCAAAACGTCAGATTCAGCGCAAACAACTGACTTAGGCAGTGTTATATCACAATAAATAAAGAGTAACTTCCAAAAATCGATAATTTAGCAGCCTTCTTGAATATTTCTGTAAAATGATCTTCATATTTGAATACTTCCCAAATAAAAAATGTGATATAATTTTGTCAGTCAGGATGCATCCAACAATCTTAGTAATGTTTTCACCAAAAAAACTGTGAGTATGATCATTGTATACGTAGACCTAGAAAAATATTCCTGTCAAAAGTGAGAGTTTTGATTTTAAAAACTTGTATCATTCAAAAAAGATCATGTCGATAGCTAACTTAATTTTTGAGATAATATGTCGTTGAATACACGGAAGAACACGTATTTGAAAAAAATCAAAATCTCTTATTTCAATAGGATCACTAATAAAGATCGTAATTTTTGTTTTCATATGTAGAGTGCAGTATCTAATAGATATGATTGGGTATCATCTGACCTTTTGCTCATAAAAAACGACGCAGTTTTAGAAGTTTTCCGACTGACTGAACACCTTATCGCAATAACTTTCTAATCCGGAAGTGGTAAACTAAGAGCTGCCCGACTAATATCTACGAATAAAGAACACCAGAAAACACACTTTTAATAAAACATTGCACAGCCCAAGAGGTTGTTCAACCATTTTGTGTAGCTTATTTAATAAACAATAGCTATTTAAAAAAGTGAATGTATTGAATTCCATAAAATAAAATGTCGAATAATTGATAATTTCGTATAAGACAAACATGCGTACGCCAATGGCTTGAAACATTTATGTACATACAAGTTAAAGCTCTTTAGTTAAAGTAGTACATACTTCATTCGGTCCTGTCGACTAATTTAACATATAGTATGAGGAGAGCTACATCTTTGGAACAAGCTAGAATCAGAATTTGAGTCGATATCGACAGCCAAAACAGCGCTGGCCACGATCTCGATCTCCGATAAGAAAATACTGGTCGAAAACAAAAGCGAGAGCCAGTGATATCTCTGATCGGTCGGTTTCGAAATCAGCAATCTAGAAGGCCAAGCCACCCCGGCTTGACAGTGACGAACGAGTCTATTCATCAGCCTCTAATAAAAATGTCCTGAGAAAACGCACACTCTACGGAGAACAGTGATCAACATCGTTTTGGATTTAATCGGTATTAGTGATACGATTGTTCGAAACGGGGTGATAACAATGGTTAAGACACATTTCGATTGTTTAGTTAAAATTCCTGCTTTTTTTTTCTTTGTACCTTAGAGGTATTCTAAGTGTGTTAAATACGCAATTAAATCGAAATAAATAAACTTAACAAGAACGAGAAATTTGTAGCTGTTATTAATTTGAGAACAAAGTGGAAATAGTCAAAATTTAAAGCAATAACGTAATAGTATATTAAAGTATAAGTGGTTATTAAGGTCTTTAAAACACGCGCGATTTTTCGAACACGACAGGGTAAGTGAATTGCTCAGAGCTAGCCTAGCTCTAGGGCGTATTCCAAGAACCTGGCAACGCATCAGAGCTACATTTATACCAAAACCTGGAAAATCTGGACAGGACACGGCTAGAGCTCTGAGACCAATCAGTCTAATGTCATTTTTGCTGAAGACTTTTGAGAAACTTCTTGACAGACATATCAGAGACGGTATACTGGCTACAAGACCAATACACCGAGATCAATATGCATACAGAGAGGGAAAATCAACCGAAAAAGCATTACATCAACTAATAAAAAGAGCTGAATACGTGCTGGAAAACAAAGAGGTATTGCTCGCAGCCTTTCTTGATATAGAAGGAGATTTTGACAACACCTCCTATGAATCTATAGCTATCTATAGCTGTGTCATAATGTGCGAAGCAAGAGCAGCACTAACCCGACTGGAAAAAGCATCAGACCATGACGTGGCACATGGGAGAGGACACACAGAGATAAGGCATGTGGATGATGACATTTTCAAAATGCCAACAGACCACATGACCACCAAATATATCTTTCACAAGAACTTCGAGATTGTCATCAAAGATCGAAAGGAGCTTGAGGAAGAGAACGCACCACCACTTAGTAGAGCGAATGAACTGATCTGGTATACAGACGGATCAAAAAATGAACTCAGCACCGGAGCGGGCATATACAGCAAGACGAGCAAATATGAAGGGATCGTCTCGCTTGGCAAATACGCTTCTGTATTTCAAGCAGAGGTCTATGCAATACTTGCATGTGCAAGGGCTAATAATATGAGAGCCTACAACAACAGGCAGTCAGGATCTACAGTGACAGTCAAGCCGCCCTTAAAGCACTTCAGAGCTATAGGGTGACATCTCGGCTAATATGGGAATGCGGCGAAGAAATTAGAAGACTGGCGACTCGGAACAGTGTAACACTGGAGTGGGTCCCAGGTCATAAAGGAATAGAAGGCAATGAAAAAGCTGACGAACTCGCAAGAGTAGGATCGTCAACTCTGATGAACGGACCCGAACCTGCTGTGGGCATCCCCAGATACTTAACGAGGTCATGGTTAAAAGGGTGGTTGAAAGAACAACACAATAAACACTGGAAGAATACGACCAGGCAAATACATGGGAAGAAATTCATAGAAGAACCATCAGAAAAAGTGGCGGAAGAACTGCTCTCAGTGAGCAGGAACAAACTACGCACCATAACGGGGCTACTTACGGGACATTTTCCCACAAAGGAGCACCTAAACAAAATAGGGCTGTACAACGGAGACCTTACATGCAGAAGATGCAAAAAGGATACCAAAACAGCTCTGCATATACTATGCAACTGTGAGTCGCTGGACCACAGAAGGCAGAAACTGTATGGTAGACCCCAAATGACTCCAGAAGACTTCTACAACCAACCAGCAAAGAACCTATAGGAGCTAATACAGGGAACGGAATGGCTGAATAGGTTGTAGTCAGAACACTAGGAGTATCCACAATAAGCCCAGGAGGCTGAGGTGGTACCGGCGAAGGGACGGCTCCTTAGAAAAAAAAATAGTATTCGCTATTAGTATTAATTATTATTAAGAGCTGTAAATCTAACATCGGATTGACTTTTCTAATTTTCGTTAAGTAAAGAAAAAAACTACAGCTTGGCGACATCACAATATTCTATTTTGCAACGTCATCGTCTTCTTATCGTAAATAAACTATACATATATTTTACTTATACTTATACATGTACAAGAGCAAATTTTGCTAATAAAGAGTGATATATATCTAAACATTTTTATCTATTCTCGCGGCAATGACTTTCATCAATAGAATCAGAGAGTTCAATTAAATACAATACAACTACTCTAAATTTATTAGAATTTTAAGTTGCACCATAAATTTGTTGTAGTATCTATCGGTGTTACTCATCCATCAAGTTTTAATACCGAACTGTAGCTGTCAAAAACGAATATGAAGTAGATGGATGGCTACTTTCAGATCGAAAGAATGGTGGCGTGATTAGTGTCAGATTTTAAGTAGTCTTTCAATAAGCTTTTATTAAAATGTATGTACCCACAATCAAATATTATAATGGTGTAACCATCAGTATATAATGTCTATTCAATTTGATTCAATTTTTTCCATGTACATCTATCAATAATCCCAACGTCGAGGTTGGGTCATAATCTTGATTGTATGAAATTGTTCGGTATGGATGCGATGTGAGATGTAAATATTATATCATTAGTAAATTATTTACTAATATTAAATAGCTTGCAAGGTTAATGGTCAATAAACTTACAATTTAATATAAAGATGAGTGCGTGGGGAATGGAGATGATAAAATCAACGACAAAACATATTTTGAGGTAAAAATGATGAATGATTGAACTAAAACAATTTTGTTACGAATGAAAGAATGCATTTGTGTTCCTCATTTGTTTTGGAGAGGGCATGTTGAAATATTATTTTGTGACATAACCGAGGTTCCAGTTCAAGTTGGTATCAATCGTTATTAGAGTGTAGTGTAGTATTGACAATTTTTGATAAATTGAACTGTATTCCAAGACTCAGAAAAAAATCGGAAAGAAAGGCGAGTCATAAACGAGTGTGAAAAAATTTTGGAATATTATTTTGTAATAAAAATTTAATCTTGATCTGATACAAGATATAATCTAGAATCAAAGAATTTTTCATTCCTGCATGGACAATTGTGAATAATAAGTAAAAATACATCACGATAGCTGATAAGATAAATAATAAACTCATAAAACATTGTTGCATATGTATTCTCCTTCATTTCATATTCTGCTCCTGGATGTAGATGGGTAGTGGTCTTTTTTCGCCGTACTTTATGCCGGATTCTTGGATGAGCTTGGTAGAGATGTCCAAGAAGACAGGAATTTTTGCCTAGTCACTTCTGTAACGAAGTAAATAAGGAGGATAAAGACAAACTAAGTGTTCCCTCGGAAAACTCTTCTCCATTAGTCAAGAGTCTGGCTCGTGGAGAGGATCTGGATGATTTTGCGATTCAGGTCATTTACTTTTCGATTTTTTATTATTATATCACTTCTTTTCTCTCTTCTTTCTTCTTTCATACACTGGGCTCCTATATTCCTCTGGTTTTCCTTATTATGTTTTGGATGATAGTTTTTTTTTGTGTTCGGGAGCCGTTCTGATGCCGAGAGCACTGCAGCCTATTGGCTTATTGTACTCTACTCCCACATTTATTCCACCCAACTAGTTATCCCCGTACCTTCGAGTAGACGATATAGGTCCATTGGATGTGTGCCATATACTTCGGGAGGCACATTAACTTCTCCGAAGATTGTTTGTCTCCTCGAGTCCAGTGCCTCACAGTCAAATAAGATATGGGTTACGGTCTCGGTCACCATCTCCAAAAAGTCTGAGGTCCCCGTTATGCAGGTGATCTTTCACCGGGGTATGACCCGTTAAATAACCTGTAATAATTCTTAGCTTATTCCTACTGATATTAAGTAGTTCTTCGGCCCGTTTTACACATGTGTCACCTATGAAGGTTTTACTGTGTACCTGCTTTGGAGTGTTGCTCCACTGAAGTTTATCTTGGCTTTGTACCCATTTTTGTATTTGCCCTCGGACTACCTTCTTTATGGTCCCAAGAGCTGGTTCTGGTCCAACATATGCTGTTGCTGAACCTCTTCTCGCGAGTTCATCAGCTTGTTCATTTCCAGAAATACCGTTATGTCCCGGCACCCACACTAATCTTACTTTAATGTGGTCTGCTAGTTCATTCAGTTCTTTCTGTCATTCTTCTACCAGTCTGGATGTTACTTTGCGGCTGTTTAAATCTGCAAGAGCTGCCTGGCTGTCAGTTAGTATGTTTATCCCATGATTGTCAGTCCTATATTTGTTAATTCTGACACATTCTAGGATAGCATAAATCTCTGCCTGAAATACAGAGGTATGTTCTCCTAGTGAAAAGGAGCATCTTGTGTTTCTCATTTCACTATACACACCTGCGCCTGTCCCTTCCCCAGTCTGTTACCCGTCTGTGTACCAGGTCTCTCCTCGGGGAAGCTTCAGTCTGCTTGGGTCTTGCCAGTCCTTTCTGTGAGGTATTTCTACCTCATATTTGGGACTCGGTAGAAGTTTAGTGGCCATATAGTCTATTTTCATATCTAAAATGGCTCCACTTATGATGTCCTTAATGGATGTGTGTCCTGATCTAACTATTTTGCTGCTCAGGTTATTTTGCTGCCTAAATAGCCCCATCCTTGCTTCCCCCCATATCACGAGGTGTAATGGAGGAAGCCAAATAAGGCTTATAGTGCTGCTGTTGGCGTGCTTCTCATGCACCCTGCAATACTGAGACAAGCAAGTCTTTGCACCTTGCCTAGTCTCATCATTGCGTTCTTTTGTGTCGTCTTTGTCCACCAGACCAAAGACGCATATGTTATTATGGGTTTAATCACTACACTGTATATCCAGTGTATCATTCGCGGACTCACCCCCATGTTTTCCCACAAGTTCGTCTTGCCATCATTAATGTGGTTTCCGATCATATTGCTACTTTTTCCATTTGTTTGATCCATGCTAATCTCGAGTCAATAATCACCCCGAGATATTTAACATCCATAACCATTGGAATCTCCGTACCTTGAAGGAATAGTGGCCCCAATCCCACCAGGTCACTTCTTTTGGATGATAGTACTTAACCCTTGTGTGTATTTCTAGTGTGTATATGTATATGTCCTCTAACTATGACGGGTTGTGGCCTGCTTGTAGTTTTTTCATTTTCTTTCCTTCCAAGTTAATCAATTGATTATATAAAAAATTATCAGTAACAAAAGTGTTGCTATAGCTGTAAATAACTGAGTACATTGGTGAGAATTATTTGATAACCAAATAAAAATTCCAAAAAAAGATAATATAGGTACAACATTTACAGCTTGTTATTTAAAATTAAATTAAATTCCAATTTTAATGTACGCTTCTGTTTTATATTCTCGGATAAGGCCACAAATAGTTTTACGACTATTCAACGGGTCCTCCTAATAATGTTACCAAACTAAATTTTACGATTTTCACTGTGAATCTTCTAGCCGACCACAATGGTGCTAATAACCATCTAATCAGTTTATTAATAAAACGATAATAAACTCGAGATGTATTAGGTAATTAATGCTGCCAACAAAATAGTTATTTTTTATGTTCACATAAATAAAAGTGATAAAAAAAGTTTTTAATTGGGGTAGGTTTTCTTATACGTCCCTAAGTGTGTAGCAACTAATTTAAAATATCTTTTTTATCTTCCAGCATCAATCTGATTTCTTCATTTTTATTCTGTATTTTCAAGATACCTTTCAGTATTTTCTCTATATTCATTTTATTTTTGTTAATAAGTTTTGACTCTGGTTATTTTCCAGATTTATAATTCAGCTTCCAGTCCCATACTCTCGTCATCACACTTTCTACTAGTGCCTTCTGGCAGTCTTCCTTCAAATTCCATAGTATATAATACCAAATCCTTATCTCCATTAGAAAAATTGTGTTTTAGTTTTGTCACCAGCTATGACCCTTATCAGTAAATCTCGATCATAATTGAACAGCTTCTGAGCAATGCTTTTTTGACGATTCCCTGGGTAAAAATTTAGCAGTTTCAGAACAAATTTCGAGGATGCAAGTCGCAATATAAAGGTCACTTCCTAAGTAGCTCCTCTAATTCGTTAACAATTTTCTTCACTGCTTCTACCTTTTTATCGGCTATTGACGTGCTTGGACATCCAGAGAAAGTATCGTTTCAGCCTTTTGTGAAGAGTTGTAATACTTATAATCAATTTAATCGACCTTAGCGGAATGTTATTCTTCACTCTATATTTTAGTGATGAATTCACACATAGCGTTTTGTTAGAGACACTGCGTCACTGCGTCATTATCCTTAGGAGGGTTAAAGAGCACGACAGGAGTAAAGGTAATCACATTGCCGATTCTTTAGCCAGGGAAGCGGCTGGACTAAAAATTTTAGGACCCAGTGGCACCTACGGCCTGACGACTTCGACAATAGAGTACACGCATATTTCATATTTTGCTTGGATATTAATTTATAATAGTAAATATGATATCAAAAATTACTAATTATAGGAAATAAACCAGCTTCCATTGGAAATAACTCCCAAATTTTAAAATAACATTCAAATTTCGATGCACTTTCCGACCACAACCCGAGTATTTCCGAACGCTACCGATGATACGTGTGATGTCATATCTCTTGTGTTTACTTATGTCAATATGGCCGGTATTGCATTAGGTTATGTGTAGTTGTGAGTTTATATTGTATTTTAATCAACTATTAATTGCTTCATCGACGTAAAAATATCATTTATCTAATTCAGCTATCAAATGTGACACTTTACGTCACTCCTTGACGTTAGGTAACGTCACATTTTTCATAACCTTCATATATCAGTTATGAAAAGTAGTTATGTAAAAACTTTACGTAACTGTTTATGTTTCAACATAGAGATACCACATGAGTTTCAAAGAATAATTTATTAATTAGGTAGGTACTGTCAAAACTGACAATTATTTCATTATTTAAACTGTACAATTAACCCATTATTTTAATAGTATTTTGAGATTTATGAACATTGAAAACATTATTCAGGACAGTTATTTAAAGTAAGTCAATTTTCTGGGTGAATACATCATAGTAACAATACTTCTAACACCATTTGATTTCACTTCAATATTATCATTGTAACTGAAGATTTTATTGAATATTATGAAAGCGCGGTATTAGATAAAACGTTGTACGTAAACACGTTTTGAAGAGAGCGACATTGTTCAACACGCGTAATTTGCAGAACTCGCTAGCGCTCGTTTTGGCAAATATTACGCTTGTTGAACAATATCGCTCTTTTCATAACTAATTACGTAAATATCTATTATATGTTTGTTTGAGACCATTACGTGTTTGTGTGTGCTTTTTTTTATTTCTAAAAGTCAACGTAAAGTGGAAAGTTGACATAAATATTCGATATTTCCGAGGAAATTTTAAAACTTTTGGAAGAATATATTTTATTTACTAGTTCAGTGTTCGGTGACGATTCTTTCATATTATGTGAGTAAAGATATGGCTAGCGAAGGATTTGTAAAAGCACAAACTGATAACTTGCCCAAAGTAGACTCATTTATGCTGCTTGAATTTATGAAGTCAAACAGCTGCTTTAATGTAGAGGAAATAAGAGGAGTAAAAGCATTATCGTAAGTACGATTTAAACTATGTTTTATTTATATAATATATACCAACCAAATTTCGATGTGTGGTCGTAAGAAAATGATGTTTTTATGGTTGATTCCTAGACATATAGGTACATAACCTCAAACTATTGAAGAATAAAAATTACCAGCATAGAAGTAGGTACTTACATTAAAATGGTCTTCACAAACAAAAGTAGTGCCCTTCTCTCAAGTGTATTTTTGCTTGCGCCACCAGGTAAAGTAACAAATATTTTGTCTGAAGTTGGAATACAAAGTTTTTTTTCAGCTTTATCCATTTTTAAAGCTTTCAGAAACAAATTAGGTCACAAGAACTCAAAGCGTGATACACGAATAAGAACGTAAACAAATGACGTCACACCATGGGGCAGCCATCTTTATGACGTAAAGCGCGTTTTGGCGGACTTTCAAATTTTATGATTTTTAAAGTCGTTTTAAAAGTAAAGTTCATATTTTTTTGGCAAAATAGGCATGCAAGGTGAGGAGACCTGATAAAGCGTCAATTCCCACCATTAGCAAAATTTATGCTTGTACCCTGCCCACCTTCCTGGGAAGGACAGGATGGACGATGTCTTCTTCTCGGGAGGATGTATAGTGGGTCACATGTGGCCTAAGTGCTGTGAGCTTACACTCACCCTCCCTTCTTTACAGATACAGATACAGATGTGTACCAGCATAAAAAAAACAAAAAATATAGAATCGAATTAACGTAGCCAGTGAAATTTGAAAGCTCATTTTTTAGAGTGACATTGAGAATGCCGTTGTCCATTTTTATGGTTCTTCTGTCTCTAAAAAGATAATATACTTTCTTCTTTGTAATTTAACTGAATAGGATAATGAAACTAATTGCTTACTTCACAAAGTGTTGAATTCATCAAATTTGCTACCAACTAGTAGTTAATTTAAATAGTTCTCTATAATTCGGTGCAGCAACCAGTTAAATTAGAAATTTTAACATGTAGGCAGGCAAATGAGTAAATTCTTGACGTGGCTTGGTCGTCGTCATCATATCTATACTAGACAGTCTGTGCTCTCCTTACATAATACGCATGAAGTATGATCAGCAACTGACTGTTTAGCATAACAGGTAGTAGAATAATATTACGATCCGGTGGGCGTTTTCGCGACAATTATTCTCAATCGTTCGACAACAAAACACAAGTGATTTGGGTTCCGATGACCCACAGCCTGCTAAACATTTGCACCTGTGCATCGGCATCGTAGTAGGCTATTGACCGCCACAGGCATAGCTTTTATCATATACGACGGTCGATGAGCGACTCGTCTTTCCAGTTTGTTGCGAGGTCAGGGCCGTAGTCATTGGGGCACAGGTGAAAATATTTTCACTTCCTATTCAAATGTTTTGCTTCATTTGATCTCCAATCAAATCTGTTTTACTTACTTCATAGCGTGATTTCTATGAGCTTTGATTGGAAGCGGTTGAGCTAATTGTCATCTACCTATATCAGGTCAAACTTAAGGAAAATAGTGATATACAAGACAAAGTTGACATAATAGAAAAACTGCAAACAAAAAGAAAATCATTTTTGAAAACCTAAGTGAAAATGTTTGCAAGATATACAGCTTGTATGACAGATATTTGAAATGAAGGTCCCATTGATATCCAGATAGCAGATCAGCTCTTGAGAATTAAGATGAAATGAGTTCATTCTCCTCCACTCAGCTCTTCTACAGAAAAGTACAATTTTCAGTGATTTGACCACTTACATAACCGATAATATTCCTTCTAGTGCTATCCTTATCAGCGCTTATTGAAACTACAATTTTAAGAAATTTCTTCTGAACCCTAGTCATCTAACTCATCCATGATTCTCAGTAAAATCTCTCTCTGGAGTCAAGTAAGATTCAAGGAACATTTAACTGGTTACTAGCTCTAAAGTCTTTCCGGTTTGAAAACTAAAGTTACAATCAATTTTATTTTATATTCCTTATAAAATTTGGATTATGGAATCAGTAGAAGAATCTCTAAGCACCACCACATGAATTCAGAAGTTGGAAAAACTGCAATAGTAAAAATACATTACAATCAACATATCCCATATATAACAAGAACTTAATGTAGCAAATTTGAGTTTAGTTTTTGTGAATAATTTACAGAAAATTGGATTACATTATTGGTATATTGCTTTGAATCTTATTGGGTTGAAGTTACACTCAAAATATATAAGATGTATAAGATTTATAATAATTTGATGCAAATCAGCTCTGCAGCTTATGTTCCATTTGTGCCGAAAAGGCTAATTTCATTGATATGGTTGAATGGTTTTAAATTTGATTCAATAATGCAACCCCTTCACTACGACCCTGTGCGAGGTTGCCACTATCGCTGCCGCAGAAGCTTTTTATACTGAGGAGATTGTAAATACAGGCGCCGGGCAAAACTTATGAATAAAAATCAATGATCTTGATTCTTCTTGGTAATGGTAACTACTCTTCATCGCTTGAATCGGTTATCGGTATTTTTTTTCTGATACGCAGCTTCTACTTACAATTACGTATGGTCTCTTCATTTCTTGTTAAAATATTATTATTTAGTCTCAACTGACATAGCTTTCTGCAATTAGTGAAAACTGTGAAACATTTGAGATCCAAACAAAACAATGATATGAATGCCATAAATCATTTGTTTCAAACTAAACTATAATCATAATAGGTATGATGTTATTTGTACAAAATAATGAAATTTACAAAGTAGAAATTCACTACTTAGTACCCGAGTAAAGTCTCAGAGCCTATCAGCTTTTTCATATCTATTTCCCTGATGTATTTTAGGATATATGTAGGCTTCAACTTTGTTAAGTGTCCCTCTCCTAAATTTGTGCTCTAAGAATCTGAATTACAATGTATGTGAATAGTGGTTTCTTCTTTCAATCCACAGAGTCTTCATTCTTCTTGCTTCACTAATTTGAGCTTTTTATAGCGTGCTCAATCATTCGATAGTTTTTCAATAGAACAACTGCTTAAACTTTTAGTGCAGTTTTTTCACCTGGTCTCCCTCCAATAATGGTCAGATCTTCTCCTCTTTTCGGCTTGCCTATCAATTCCAATAACAAAATATCCGCCCACATAAGGGCGTTTCAGCCTCTCTCTTTGCTATTTCACACGCTATTTCATTCCTTTCTATTTCTGTGTTGCTCTTTCCCAGCTTTATTGAGCTTCCCTAGGCATTCCCATATCATTTTGGAACTGATTATGCAAGAGCACAGAACTTTAATGACTTCTTGACCAATATTGAACTGGGCACACCTATGACTTAAATTTTAAGCTGAAAGATACTCTTCCTTTGGGAACGCTGTTCTATTCAACATGCAGCAGTCGTCAGGTTTCGTTTCCTTTGGATATCTTTGTTCTATCCCCTCAAATTACCAATCGAAACCTTCGTTCTGTTTTTAATTTACCTCTTCAGAATATGCTGAATATGCTATCCAATTTTGTGAGGTTGCTTAAGGCTTGCTCTCGAGTTATCAACTCAATTCCTCAATGTTTGTTTCATTGGCCAATACTTTGTGTGCAAGTGCTGAAGACATTTATTTTATATCAATATGATTGCCAAAACAGAGTCGTAACGTAAACTGTACAGCATTCAACGACGCAACTAATTTTATATATTTAAGAAGAATTATAGAATGTGCACCTAAACTCCTAGTTCTATCAAATGATGAATTTGAGCTGAAGTTATTAGGCCGAAACGTGAATGTTTCAATATTTAGGTTAAATGCTCAAGGTAAAATGAACAAAGAAGATTTTGTAGACAAAGATAGTTTTGGAGTTAATAATAATAGTCTCATGTAAAGTTAAAAGATAAGCATTTAACAAACTTTGCGCATAAAATTATTAACAAAACGATAACTATTCATTTTATAGAACACATCTAAGTAAGTAGTCCGTTTGTAACGTTGAGAATACCCGTGGTTGTGTGGCATATTGAAACAATTGATTCGCAAAGCATTTGAACTCAATCGAAAGCTACCAGCAAAAGCAAATGGGATAACAATGGATTTGTAATTGTACCTATTCTGTTAACATAGTCAAATAGTTGTTAATGTTAACGCAACTGTCGAAGAATCAATTTCGAGAAATTATAATGTACTGTTCGTGCATAAATCGTGAGTATTGTTGTCATGTAATGAATTTGAAATTAGAGGAGGTTATAAAACTGTATACTTTGTCAATGAACGGTTAAATTGTATATCACAACCACATTGAAAAAAATGTATGTAGAGACTTTGACCATCGATAACTTGATTTGCTTAGAAATGATAATCACTATTACATTATTACTATTACTATAACAATGAATTCCTTCAAAGTATGTATCACAAACTTCCAGATATTTGAAAAATTTCCAAACAAAGAGAATAGTGAGAAATTTGGCAAAGAAGTGGGAAAAATTACAAAGAAAGTGAAGGAATTAAAAAAGTAGATAGAAATGAAAGGGCAGAGAAAAGTTAGGAGAGGGAGTGGAAGAATATGGGAAAAAAAGTAAATAGCGGTGGATATTTTTTACAAATATGTAAAGAAGAGATTGAGATGAATGTGACCGGAAGAATGTTGAAAATATAAATAAAAAGTGAGAAAGAGGAAAAACGGTTGGACCAAAGAGCAAAAATGGAATGCAAGTGGAAGAGGGTGAAAAAATTTTTGAGAAAAATTTGTGAGAAATGTAGAGATATGGAGGTAGAGAATGTGAAAAAAAGGGTGAGAAATGTTTGAAAATAGTGGGAGAAAATAAGGAAAAAATAAGTAAAAACGTGAAAAAAGTGTATACAATTTTTTTTTTAAATATTCTGAAAAAGAACGCTTGAGAAAAGTGTGCCCAGCTCAATATTGTTGAAGGATATAGCAGGCAAATGATTATTATCCCGTCGACTAGCCAAGCTGCCATTGAGGCACTGAACCCTTGTGTAATCATTTCCAAAATAGTATGGGAATGACTAGGCAAAGTTAATGAACAACATTGCCACCTCACTGTGAATTTCAGAACACACTTACTGGAATAGAAGGAACATATGAACTAGCAGAAAGGGGGCTGAAACACCTTTTTGGAAGCCGGAACCCTTTTGAAACTTAGCTCAGGAGCTAAGTAGAAGAAGGTGAGCAAATCAGATCTTTTAGGTTTCAATGAATGTCCACCCAATAACACCCCTACACGTATAGCCCCTTTTGCACCCTAAACTACCACTTAATTATCTGTTATTCCAATACATCTGATTTTCATCTGATCTCAATAAATAGTTTGTTTATTTACTACGGTCAATTTTTATACAACATTGCCCGACGGTAGTTAACATCTAAATAGTATCTGCGACAAACTTTGGATATAATTGTTACTATAAATGTCGGAAGATTCAATGTACGTGACCTCGGAACTGTTTCAATTTATATCTCTTTTGTGTGGACAATAACTCAATTGAATGATACAAGTTACTATCACGCCATATGTCCAGACATTCATGATGATTTAGGAAGAATAGACAAATTATTATACGTCTAATAAACTTTGTATTATCTTACAACGCGTTATTTCATACACTGTAGTTTATTATAGTTCCAATATATATGGATTTTTATGAAGTGGAATACTTCTTACTTCTTTATATTTGATAAACCAAAGTAATGTCTGTCAAACGGTTGCTTATTGGTGCTTTCAGAGTTTGACAAATGGATATTAATAGGAGAGCAAGAAATTATATGGGTTAATCGCGGGTTAATGCAAAAACTACAATTGGGCAAGGATTTTAAATTGCAAAGAAAAAATCCACTACAGGCTTTTGTAAATGGACTAACCTCAAGTCTGAGCTGAAAAGGACCGGTATTTGTTTTAGTACATGCGGAAAACAAATAATATGGATTTGTTGAAGGTAATTTCTTGCTAAAGGTGCTGAAGATGACCATGAAATATTTCTTCATGAAGTCCACCCCTCTTCCCTCACAAAAGTAGCAAAACTTAAGTAAGCAACACTGTCATTGTATGGGGTATATACCTTGGGGGGTATATACCTTGGGGAGGTATTGCAAATACTCACCTTAAGAAAGTAGAAGTCCTACAAAAACAGTTTTTAAAAATAGTTTTTAAAAAACCAAGATTGTTTCCATCTGATGTATTATATAAAGATAATAAAGTAATGGATATGCGGCAGCTTTATTTTTTTAACATTGCAGTACAGCAATTCAAGAGAAGGGGATTTCTAGTTTATGTAGATCATGCACATAATACCAGATACAAAAAAGAGAAATCCCTAGAAACAGTATTTACTCTAAAAACTACTACAATGCGATCTCTTGAATACTTGGCCAATAGAGTGTACAACTACCTCCCAAACGAAATAAAGGAGGTAAAAAGTGTTTTTTCTTTTAAAAAGAAAGTTAAAAATTATCTTTGGTTAAAAGAAAGATCTGCAATTAAAGATCTAATTGAACCTAATAGGAGTTGAAAATATTGTAATGTAATATTATTAAATATATTTATTTTGGTCCTAGTTTAGTTTTAGTCTTTTTATTTAATGTTTTTAATTCATAATCTCTAAAATTTTAACATATTCAAATTATATCTGTCACTTTTCTTACCTGTTTTGTTTTTTTAACACTATCTGTTTTACTCATTGTATGTACTTACTGTTGCGAACACCGAGCTAACCATGCCTTAGTTTCCGCACACTCAGGCATTGCCTTAGTGGGTGAATCGGTTTGTTTGTCAGCCAGATATCAAATTAGTCTCATAAAATTATTTTATTTTGTCTTTGTAATCTTGTTTCTATAATTATTTTGTAATTTTTTTTGATGATGAATAAACTTATTATTATTATTATTATACTAGCGTACCAATATCTGAATGTGAATTCTTGTAGTACAGTCTATAGCTACAATGCGAAATCCTTTGGCTGAGGAATTTACAGGATGTATACTTCATTACAAAATACGATTCCTTCCGAACAAGTTGCACCGTTTGTTATGCAAATGAGCAAGGTCCTTAGTCTAATGCATTTTTTTCATCCGGATATTATATCAGAATACAAAGCATCCTGTTTTTTAAAATATAATTGAAAGGAAGGAAGTACGGGATACTTTTACGGTGTTAAGAATGTTTACTTTTTGATGCAATCACTGGAACATTTTTCTCAACCATTCACCTTAATCTTGTACATTTTTATAAGTCGGTGGATATCTGATGAAAAAGAAAAAATATTTCTCCAAGTTTGTATAGAACTCGATAGATATAGTATCTGTTGGAATTGAATCAATAATGGAATCGATTATGAAACATCCTTGAAAGATATCTGGGATTAAGGATAAACCGGAAGCTTCAAGTGGCTCTAAGTGGTTTATATGGGACGACGGCGTTCCGGAGAAGTACGGGTCCACCAGCCCAGTAGCAACTATAAATTAAAAATCATAAGCTCAATGCGGTGAGTACAGATCCTGGAAGCTGCGTGGATAGACTCGACAGATTAATAACTTTAAAGACCAATCTAACTTTTATTATTAAAGCCAAAACTAATGACAGTTAAAAGGGAGAAGACAAAACAGGTTCTGAACAAAACAGGTTCTGGTAATATATTCATCACAGCCTTTTTGGTCCTCGCGCATACGAAACAGTTTGAGATAAACAAGGAATAAAGTTCCTTTTTCACGTCGTTTTTTCATGACTTTTTTTCCTTGTAGTGTACCTACTCTAATAATTATTATGCATTGAATGATTTGTTGTGGAAGATTAAATAGGTCCTGTATCACTCAGTTCTTATTCTATCGGGAACCGATGAACAAGCAACTTACGTGTTGCAAATTATACATCAACCAAGTTAAAAACTTTTAATGGCTTCTGCAGCATCGGGAACGGCAAATCACGCAATGATTACACTTCTTTTCTCGTTCGTTCTATTTTCCATCGTGGGCAAAAATAATTAATTCGTTTAACAATATGCATATTAAAATAAACAAACATGCCATCAATTCCAAGAGCTGTTGTGACAATATCCCTTTGAAAAGTTGGACAGCACAAAAGTCCGCTCATACTACATATAGAGAACGATTTACAAGAATTATGTTTTGGTTAATAGGGTTAACGAGAATATGCCATGCCAAAGATCTACTAGTAAATTTCGTTGTAACGACATCATGTCGTTTAATAACTACTTTTAACTTTCTCTTCAGCTGCATCGTTGGTTACTGTCGGTATTGAATTAAAGATGTATCGGGTATTTTTCAGATTACAGGTGTCGTGACAAAAACTTGTTAAAACAAATATAAATTGATCTAAATGAAAGAGTGGATTTATGCAGCAGATAAATATTCTGCTCGAATAATAATACTTATCTACTTGTTCTGAGGCTGTCAATACAAAATATCATTGAAAAAGATTAATTTGAAAGACTCACATACTATAGTGAAGGAATATAGACCTTTAAATGCAAATTTTAAGATAAATTAGAGAGTCTTATATATAACTTTGGAGTATTTCCAAGAACTGAGGGAAGTACATCTATGAGACTATCCTTGGAAGCTGAGAAGAATAAGGAACACATAGATCTTTTAGCTCACAGTGAGAATGAGCCAAAAGGTTTGCATGAAAATGGTTTGTCTTGATTTTTTTTGGTAGAATGAGAATTAAGAGAGATAAAGCTGCTGAAGCCTGGGAAAAAATTGTATTTCTTAACTACTGAAAAGTATACAATTTTTATACATATGTAGTAGGTTTGTTAGGTAGGGTTGCCAACAATAATCATATAAATTAATTATAAAGTGGAAAATGAGTAGAAAAACAACCAAACATGAATTAAAAAAATATGGGAAAGATTGGGAAAAGGGGGGAAAAAAGTGGAATAAGAAAAAAATATTGGGAAACGTGGTTGGAAAGAGAGGAAAATGTGGAAAAACATTGAAAATAACGAAGAATAAGTGGCAAAAGAGGATGAAACTGGATTAAGGGGGAAAGCGAAATAAGGGGTAACATGGAAAAAGTGTGCAAGACAGAGAATAGTGGAATAGTTAGTGACAAAAGGTGGAAATAAGTGAGAAAAAAGAATAAGAAGTGTATGAAATTGAGAAAGTTTGTAGAAATAAACTAAGAAAGAGGCAGTTAAAAAGATGGGAGAGGAAGTGGGAAAATGTGATGAAGTGCAAAATTAGAAATGATCGAAAGTGGGAAGGGTAATCGAAATAAAAGTGGGAAACAAGGGGAAATAACCAGAAATACCGGAAAACCGGAAAAAATGTAGGGATATGGAGGTAAAAAATGTGAGAGAGAGAGGAAGAAGAGAAGAGAAGAGAAATGTTTAAAATAGTGGGAAGCAAATAAATAAAAACGTTCTTCAGGAAGATTCTGGAAAAAAAAAACTATTTTTATGGGATCAAAATTAATCCTCATCATGTTGTTATGCTCCATCCACAGTTGAATACACTATTGATAGTAAACGGTAAAATAGATGCAGAATTTCTAAACTGGCACATATTTCATTTTAAAAATGAACATAAACTGAAACATTCGAGTTTAAAGTGGAAAGTTACATAGTTTACAATCAATTAATCAAAAGGTTACCCTGCCCGTATTATAATTAGAGCTTTCTTGACATTTACCTTTTTTGTAGACCAACATTATTCACTCTACGACGTACTATTAATACTTAACTGCAGTATTTTATAGCCGTGTAAGTTATGAAAGAAAAAATCCTTTGATTACTAGTTGCGGTGAATTAACATTGTAAAAATCTGTATTAACATATGTTAATGCCCTGGTTTATGAGGTTTTAGATCACTTTTACTATTTACGAACATAGTATTATACAATTTTTATTACAGTTGAAACATTACATCTAATATAAGAAATGTTTGCATTAGTACGTAAAGAAGTTTACGTCATCCTATTTGCTTAAAATCGGCTTGAGTTTGAGGTTATTAATTGCCACTAGTTGTTAAAAATTGAGCTGATTGGGGAATACAATACGTATTAAATAAAGTCCCATGTCTTCAATGTTGAAATCGACAATTTTGAAGCGACAAAATCTTACTGGGGTTAAAGCAAGTGACAAATATGCAATATTTTAATTTGTTGTGGTTGGGGAACGCATGGAAAAGGCTATTTCTTTAAATTTACCATATGACTACGAATCAGAGGCTAGTGATATTCAACAAGAAATCTTCTGATGAGAGTATTTGGACGTAGAAGTTATGCACTCAAAAATGCATTTAATATGACTGAAAAAATGTTTAAAAGACAAAAATCAGGCGTGATTGGTTTGTTACGAGTTCTATTAACAATTTTTTGCGATTTACTGCACTAGTGACTTTATTTACACTCGGTATTCATGTTTATAGCGACATGAATAATAATATACAGGGTGCGCCAATTATTTCCACTCGATCTCTAGCACCGAAACTAAAAGAGGTATCAACAAGATTTCTTGTAGGTTTATACGGTGTCACTCGGACTACAATTGTAAAATATTTTGATGTATACAGGGTGGCTAATTTTTGTGGAATGAAAATTAATTTTTTTTTTTTAAATTGAACACCCTGTATACGATTATGTCTTCTGATTCTACTTAATATTAGCTTTACGGTAGTTTTTTGAATTTGTAAATTCGACGCGGCGTTGACAAGTTATTCCTATTATAAGCAGATTTTATGAAAAAACAGCCCTTCAGAAATATTAGCACAATAAACACATTTTTTCAAAAATTCCTCCAAAAGGCTACTATGATGTAAATGAAACATACACCTACCACAATAATTACCCAACATCTTCACCTGTTGCACAGGGTGTTTGCCGATGGCGTGCAAATAGTCTAGTTTTCAAATTGCAATAACTTAATTTTTTCAAATGGGACACCCTGTATATTTTTCTTCAGTTAGAAGCTCTCCTTAATACACATTAAAAAAATATAGGGTTTTGGACATCTAACTTTACTATTTACTTTAATAATTGACGTTAAATGAGAAATAACATATTTTACACAATTTTTAATAAGAAAACAAGTTATCTATGAAAATGACAGTAGGTATATTTTGTTGTAGCATTAATTGTCAACATAAAATTTTGTATTATATCACGTCTACTATATTTAATCGGTATTAGGTATAAAAAATGGATTATAATAAGAATTATAGTGTTCAAGAAAATATTGATATGATATGGATACTGGGTGAATGTCAAAAAAATGCGTTTCTTGCTAGTAGGGTCTATCGTCAAAGATACCCAGAAAGACGTCATCCACAAAAGGATACTTTTGAGAATTTAAAGAATAGATTTGATAGAACGGGAACCGTCAAGTATGAAAAACATTCACGTGATGCTACAGCTGTTACTGTTGACAACGAATATAAAGTAATGATCAGTATAGTTGAAGATCCCAATGTAAGCATAAGACAATTAAGCAATCAGTTAGATATTTCCAATACCACAATTAGACGCATAATAAAGAAGAATAAATATCACCCTTACCATATCCAGCTTCGCCAAGAATTGTTACCGCGTGATTTCGCGCGTAGAGAAGAATACTGTAGATGGTTGATAAACAAGATAAATACAGAGCGTAACTTTTTAAACAAAGTTTTATTCTCCGACGAAGCCACATTTCATAAGAACGGTTGTGTAAATAGACACAACTTCCATTATTATTCGGACCACAATGAACATTTATTTAGAACCACATCACAGTATCGATGGTCTTTGAATGTGTGGGCGGGAATAATAGGTGATTATGTAATTGGTCCCTATTTCTTTGATGGGACTGTAGATGGAGCTGCTTTTTTAAATTTTTTAGAACTTGATTTTAGAAACCTTTTGCAAAATGTGCCTCAAAATTATCGCAACGGAATGTGGTTTCAATTAAATGGTGCCACACCAAACTACCAATTAAATGTTCGCAATTGGTTTAATAGGGAATTTCAGGATCGTTGGATAGGAAGGGCAGGACCTACAAATTGGCCTGCTAGATCGCCGGGCCTTACACCTTGCGATTTTTCCTTGTGGGGTTTTATTAAAAATATTGTTTACAAAGAAGAGGTTACCACAAAACAAAATATGAAAGACAGAATTACTGCAGCATTTAGACAGGTGACCCCTGCAATGCTAAGAGATGTGCGTAAATCATTGAAAGAAAGGGCAAGAAAATGTATAAATGAAAATGGAAGACATTTTGAACACCTATTATAAATTTTAACTTTCAATATTGTAGTTTTCTTACGATTAAACTTTGTAAAATTTTGTACTTATTAAAAATTGTGTAAAATATGTTATTTCTCATTTAACGTCAATTATTAAAGTAAATAGTAAAGTTAGATGTCCAAAACCCTATATTTTTAAATGTGTATTAAGGAGAGCTTCTAACTAAAGAAAAATATACAGGGTGTCCCATTTGAAAAAATTAAGTTATTGCAATTTGAAAACTAGACTATTTGCACGCCATCGGCAAACACCCTGTGCAACAGGTGAAGATGTTGGGTAATTATTGTGGTAGGTGTATGTTTCATTTACATCATAGTAGCCTTTTGGAGGAATTTTTGAAAAAATGTGTTTATTGTGCTAATATTTCTGAAGGGCTGTTTTTTCATAAAATCTGCTTATAATAGGAATAACTTGTCAAAGCCGCGTCGGATTTACAAATTCAAAAAACTACCGTAAAGCTAATATTAAGTAGAATCAGAAGACATAATCGTATACAGGGTGTTCAATTTAAAAAAAACCAAATTAATTTTCATTACACAAAAATTAGCCACCCTGTATACATCAAAATATTTTACAACTGTAGTCCGAGTGACACCGTATAAACCTACAAGAAATCTTGTTGATACCTCTTTTAGTTTCGGTGCTGGAGATCGAGTGGAAATAATTGGCGCACCCTGTATATGAAAGGGGTAGGTTAAAACCGTTATTAAAACTCTTCTTTTTGGGATTTTGTATTTTTTCTCTGCGGAATCCGACGCCTAAGAAGGCATATGGATAAGAGAAAGAAAGTGAAAGTATTTGTTCCCGCCAATGACAAAAAGTAAGAGTTCTCATTGGTTTGGAAGCTAACGATTCATGCGCAGAGCCTCACTGCGCGTGAGTCGTCCAGTTTCCAACCGTTTGTGATTGCTCTAAAGAACACACCTTTACTCTCCATTCAACTAACAACGAAGATTTCACTTATTTGAGGAGCTCAAACTTTTTATAAATATTAACAAAACTTGGTTTCATCTGACGTGAATTGTAGAAATGTGTCCTAATTAAGGTACGCACTCAGTCTAGGTATATCTTTGGCATTGTGAATTACGGGTTCAAAATCTACATTAGAAGTAACGCTCCAATAGTTTCATTAGGAATAAGCATCCTTCTGGCTAAAAAAATATTCACTTATAATACTATTTATTATAATCAAGTTATTCTTAATGTCAAAATATCAATTCTATTGGAGAAATAATCAAGTCAAAAATAGTGAGTTATGATAAAATCGAGTTTTACTGATATGAAACTATTTTTTTTTCTTGCATTTCACAGGCATAGAACCTGTATTTATCGATCTGGTACCCTATTTAATGTAGCGATGTGTGTGAACAACATTAGACGAAATACCACTTGTATATTTAACTGTTTTAAATCCACTGTTAATAATAGGTTCTTTGTGCCGTATTTTCTTTGTTGTAGTACGGCTAAGCAATATATATAATTTATACATTTGAAATTAGGATTTTATTTTGATAATAAGTTAATAATCACTAGTAGGTAAACATAACCAATAGGCGCACCGAAATAATAACTGCATTCAAGAATCATAGAAGTTTTATTAGATGGTATTAGGCCGTGTGTAAACTTGAACACCCTCAGTGCATACCTGCAGGTAAAATTGGTGGATATTTTTACTATCTTTAATATCCATGCTAATTTTAAATGTCTGAAAACATTTCAAATAACAATTGAGTTTTTTCAACACAAAATTTCTCTCTGAATTTGCCACTATAACGTTGTTTTCGTGACATATAGACATATTAGCATGTCAAAGATAATAGTTTAAATACTTTCATAATGCCTTACAAAGTTTTTGAAAATATTTTCAAAGAACAGAGACCGTTCACTAAAAAGTAACAACTTCTCGGGCATGCGCCTGCCTACCTTGTACTCATGAGGTGCAAATGCACCAAAACCGGTCTACAAGTGATATTTCCCCTTCTAATCACAAACTAGAATGGTTATGGTTATATCGCGCAGATATCACAACCCTGTTAAACTTAGAAGTGTACTTCAATGTCTGTCGAGGCATATAAATTGAGAAGTATCTGTCGCTTCTTAGTGAACGGTCTATATTCTTTGAAAAATAATAGTATTCAGTGATTTAGGTCTAGGAATCAGAGGCCCTGGCCTATAGTGGCACAATAAGCAAAATAGGGGGGACACCTATTTCATTGATTGTTTTGGCGCATCATCAGAGGTGGTCTGAGGCTTCGAGACCTCGGCATCCTAGCCTTTAGGCTTTTTGTGCTCTTGATTGGACCGTTTAGGTGACCTAGAAGATCTATTGTACCCCTTACCCCTATAGTCCAGTAACTGAAGACCTGAAAATAGGCAAACCTATCAATATATTTGTCCAATAATTTTTTTTGGCTTGATTTGTAGGTCTTGACAGGTACTTCAAAGGGAGAGAAAGTTCTCCAAGATTGCCCCTTAGCTAAGGGCCCAAAATGGCCCCTAAGCCCCCCAAAAAACGGTTTCCCGCCATTATCTCCCGAAATATGCAATTTGGAAAATTTCTGTTCCGGTAAAAAGTGAAGGTCGATAAATTATCTACAAAAATGGTCCCTATCATTTTTTTACAGAATGTAATAGTTTTCGAGATAATCGCATCGAAACGTCCCCTCGCTTACGCGGCTGCACTACCTCTATAAATGCTACCGTCTATAAAATTAACTTGTAAACCGACGGACAAATTCTTCCATAAATGGTTTATTATCCCTTGTTATTTCAAATGGGGTCTGGGGAGGTCCTGAATGTTCCTAGAATTTTTTTTTCTGTATCTTTGTGGCGTTTCAATAAAAAGTTTATTTATTTATTTATTTGCATTTTTAGTCGTTTTCGGAGTTCTCACAAATCTTTCAAATTTTCCCGGTCCCTGGAAAATGAGTGCATTGTATTCCGAATAAAAATATTGGTTCAGAGAGTAGACATAGTAAGCTTTCAAATGGTGTGCATTTAATAACAAAATAATTGAACATTAGTTCTTTATTTTCGCTTGCTCACAAGATTTGTGAGAACTCCGAAAACGACTGAAAAATGCAAATAAATAAATGAACTTTTTATTGAAACGCCACAAAGATACTGGGAAAAAATTTCTAGGAACATTCAGGACCTCCCCAGATCCCATTTGAAAAAACAAGGGATAATAAACCATTTAAAATAAATAAAATGTCAATGATTTAATGGAAGAGGCCAAAATATTGGAGAAAAATAACATTGGCCACTTTTTGCAATGTCCTCGACGGGCGAGAACGGGGTTTAAGGTACACATATTGATACCTACGGATATTCCCATTACAATGAACATTAAATCATCGAAAAATATTGATTTTTGAGCGATTTATGGAAGAATTTGTCCGCCGGTTTACAAGTTAATTTTACAGACGGTAGCATTTATAGAGGTAGTGCAGCTGCGTAAGCGAGGGGACGTTTGGATGCGATTATCTCGAAAACTATTGCATTTTGGAAAAAAATGATGGGCACAATTTTTGTGGATAATTTAACGACCTTCACTTTTTACCGGAACAAAAATTTTCCAAATTGCATATTTCGGGAGATAATGGCGGGAAACCGTTTTTTGGGGGGCTTAGGGGCCATTTTGGAACCTTAGCCAAGGCGCAATCTTGGAGAACTTTTTCTCCCTTTGAAGTACCTGTCAAGACCTACAAATCAAGCCAAAAAAATTATTGGACAAATATATTGATAGGTTTGTCCCTTCAGTTACTGGACTACTACTCAATTCTTGAGGAAAGTAGCTAGTAGCTTCTGTAGATATTTTAGTATGTCTGCAGGCTTCATTTTAGGTAACTGGCCCTCTTCTATCCAGTAAGTAGTCTTCTAAGTGTTGTGCCGCAAGTATGTAGACATAGGTTTATTCTCCCATACCACATAATATATCTTATATTTTGAGTTCTTTCAGGTGCCCATTCAGGCGAAAATGTTACGTTTTTTGGAAAATGGTCAAACAATATCACTTCCAATTTGATGCTTGGCAAGACTTGCCTCTTGTCCTTATGCCTGAAATGCCATTCACCAAATCAAACAATCGGTTCTGTAAAGAAGCTTAATTTGTTCGAGTAACAGAAGATTCTTGCTGATAGCAGTGGACCGAAT
>CAJUYH010001498.1:13598-38896 GCA_910591685.1 Galerucella tenella | reverse complement strand
GGGAATTTTTTTTGTTTACCACCGAGATAGGTTCAGTCAAAAATCATGTCTCTTCTTTGTTCTTGGACATTTTTCAATTAGTTTTTTTTTTCTTAGGCCATTATCGAAGTAAATGTACTTATTTATATTTTTTTATTCAAATTTTTCATTGAATTTTAATGCTTTGTTTGTATTTTATCACGATGGTTTAGGTTTTTTTTTTATTTTGTGGCGATTGTTCACTTATCAATCACGGGCGGAAAATATTCGTTGAACATCTCTCGTGTCAGATTTCATCCGTTGTACCATGAAGTTTTAAAATTGTTTTTCGCATCTAAAGCGCTGAGAAGCTTTGGATAAAGGATGAACAAGGAGTGCGCTAGGATTTTTAGCAGTAACAATCACCATCCCCGGACTCGGCTGGTCTTGGTTGGGTTTATATGAGCTTGGCCCGTGATACTCGTGATATTAAAAGCAATCAATACACTATATGAATTTAAAATAGACTTTGTGCTTGACGTGAACAATTGTATATACGAATTGATGTTATTTTATTATTGATAATTGTGTAATAAAATTAATTGCGCGAATAATATATTCACGAAAAATTATAATTATATTTCACAATTTGTTATCATCAATTCGTATATATATCAATATAGAGAAGGATCTGGGATATATTTCGTTTGATTCCTCGTTTGTTTTGTTGTATTATTATTATTATTAATATTATTTTACTTGGCGAATAAAAACGTAATAACTCTGTCTTAAAAATAAATGATTGTGACGGAAGCACCAAAGTCTGAATTTTTATATTTTATGTTTTTGAATATTTTTAAGGATACTCTGAAGGAAGCAGGAAGCAATAAAGGTAATGTATATGAGGCTATCAGCAAAATAGACGCAATATTGATTACATACAAGTATAATAATAAAAATAAACATTACAGGAATATTTAGCTGACTTAGGGTTCGATTCGTTTTATCTTTCATTTTTACTTTTTCTTTGCTTTTTTTTCTTTTTTCTTTCTTTTTTTTTTTTTTTTCGTTGAGTAGATATAGAGATGAAATAAGAAGAAGCATTAATAAAACAAATATTCATGCATTTCTCAAGCATTATTAATACAAATACTGGCTGACTCCTGATAAAAAAAACCCCGTGAGCGTGCATGCGCAAAAAAACGCATTCGAAATACCAATGAGAAAACAATATTCGCGTTATTTATCGCGAAACAAGAATGAATTATATGATTCTCATTTTAATATTGAACTCGTATTCGTTCTTATGATCGATCAAAAATAATATTTTCAAATGATTGACGCGTGTCGCCACATGATAAATCATGTCATCATTTACATGTAATCAATCCAAATTCACATATATATATATATTATATATATATATGTGATCGTATTTGCGAAATTATTTTGAGCACAACGAACGCGCACAACTTTGCATTTGCATTCCCGGGGTCATACGCAAATAGTGTATTCGATAAATAGGTACTATACTTATACGTGGATGTGTGTAAGTGTATATCCAACAATGTACATGAAGAATTAGAGACGGTACAGTAGTACACAGTAATAAATACTATTTGTATGCATGTATAAGTTGTTATATATCATAAAACGGTATTTCTTTAACTTCGTTTTTTTTTTGTTTTTTTTTTCATTCCTTTTTTGATAATCAAGATTCAATTATCTATATATAATTTTTGTTTGTCGATTATATATATGTATATAGTTAATTTGATAAAGTATGTTTATTTTTTTCGTTGCACGCAACTTATATGCAACAATAATATTGCGTAGTATATGTATATATGTTTATATATATGTTTATGTATATAAATTTAATATTATATTAGATATATTTATAATAACTAGGGTATTTTTGTCTATTTCGCCCTATCTCTTAATTTTTTTTCTTTCTTCCACTCGTTCTAGATTAGATGGTGAGCGTGCGTCAGTGTGCAGTGGAATTTATTAGTGCAAGGGAAGGCACTTCCGCTGTGTTCAATTTAATTGGCGCCCAAGACCTGGGACGTTAGTTCACTTTTTTTCTTTTTCCATTTTTTTGTCATTTTTTCAACGTCATAAAAACTCTTGAATAGCAATAACACATTTAAAATGGATAATTTAAAGGGGGGAAAAAAAAAACAAAGAGAAAATATAATAAAATAAAATAACATTATTCGCTACAATTTTTGTTTCACTTCTTTTTTTCCCAAATAAGTAAAAATATATCCATCAATTAGATTAAAATAATGTTTCAATACTTATGAATTTTTTTTTCTCGAATTTACGATTGCATGAAATTTCTGATTATCTTTTCGTTAATTAAAATTTAGAACTTATTGGCATACAAACAGCCTTATGAAATATATAAAAAAATTTAAAAAAAAATAATAATAACACAGGCCTTGGGCTTAAATCCGAACCAGCCAATCTCTCGTTGATGTTTATAATCAATAGTACTTTTTTTTTTTTTTTTTTTTTTTTCGTCAATTATGTTTTAAAAAAAACCCTAGAATACCGGTTTCGCAAGCTAGGCATCATTTCATTCATTTTTTTTTTGCTTTATTATTTTTTCAATCCGATTGCGAAGTTAGGCCCATAAAAGTATAGACAAAACATCGTTTATATATATATATATATATATATATATATATAACTGCGACATTATCGTAAATCTATTGTATTATTGGCTCTGCAATAGGCGCTTTACTTGTTTTCTTTTTCCATCTGAGACTATTAGATACTACATATATTATCGCCATAAATTTAAATGGTTCTTTTCGTGTGCTTAGGGCAATATGTAATACATACTATACTATCACAATGGACGGCCCTAGTGCATTACTTCTTATTAAGATGAAAAATGGTTTCTATTTCTTTCTTTCTTTTTTTTTTAACAAACAATATTCAAGACTCTAATATTGTTATGCGTTCATTATGACAGACTACTATTAAAATAAATCTCCGTCACTCTGTACTTTTCTGCTTCGAACTGGAAGACTTTTGGTGCGCTTAAAGCATTATATTCCATGACGCACACACATTAATAATAAAGTCGGGTGAATTCTTTTTGTTAATTTCATCTCTTCATTTTTATATATCAATGTTCTGTTTCATTCAATTTTTTTCACTTCCATTCAATTCTTTTGTGCTAGTGTGCATGGACTATTTTGTGCTCATATCAGAATCCATTTTTAATCTCATAAAGAATCAAAGAACTTGAGAAGTCAACAATGTATTCATACAACAGTCAAGAAATTTTTTGCTTTGCGACAAATTTAATTTATCAATTTTTAATAATATTAGATTAGTTATATTTATGTTTCATATTGCATCACATTTTTTGACTTCTCAAAAGTACTTTGTTTATTCAATTGTTTTTTTTTTTCTTTTTTTTCCGACCGTCTTACACCTATTCTATTATCTCAATATACAATGCTTGCTAAATTTGTTCCTACGTACAATCTACGCCAACAGTGTTATCGACAACTCATTGAGTTGTCTCTCGTGTATATAAGTATAATGTATTTATGTATGCATGTATGTATTTATGTATGTATATATGTATGATTATTTACTATTTTTTTTTTTTTTCATTTTCAATTATAGGTATTGTAAGTGTTTTCTTAATAACTATATTATTATATAATGTACATTTTCATTCTTACTTAACGCAAAGAATTTTATATACAAGTATATAGAACTCTTCTTATCACTCTCTAGTGAATTATATATCGCCTATATATCTATATGTCAATTCAAAAAGTATTCAAATCACTGGCAAGTGTATTTTTTTTCATTCTTATTTTTTCTACTATTCATTTATGCAATAGAGCGGAGAGATGTGCATTTGCATGAAGAAATATGCGACTGAGATTTTTTGCAGATTTTCTTTTCATATCTACCTGCTTTCTCTCGAGTTTCAATGTTTACACACTTTCACTCGTGTCATGCTCGTTCTCTTTCCATTTCTCACTCGTTTACGTGCGTACTGATACCCTTCTTTTTATTTTATTTATTTTTCTAGTACTCTCGATGATATATATATATAGATATATATACATATATATCTCTAAAAAAAAATACAGTACAGTGATTACTCTGCTTTTATTTCTTTCATATTTTCATTTTCTTCGTCTTATTTTTAATTTTGTATGCATTGACGGCATTTTGTATTTGGTGAATATTCATTACGACAACGTTTGTATATAGTGATTATCATACTCTTGTGTTATATGTATGGAGTAATGAAAATGATTCATCATCCCATTATTCGAGCGGGCGGTTACTATGGCATTTTATGTATTTATTACTTCTATTATTATTGTTATTATTACTATTTTTATTTGTGTTTCATCCTTTTTTAAATTTCAATAATAAATCACGTATGAATAGCTTTCGAAATGTCAAATGCATGACTCTGGTATGTCACAATAATCACGATTTTATATGTGGAACTCTCCCAAATTCAAATATTATGATATTTCTATCATGATGTGTGCGTGTGTCTGTGTGTGTGTGTATGTGTGTATATGTAAAGGCAAACATATGATACTAAACTTCAACATAACAATTCCCGAAGACTATAAATACACACCTAATATTAATGAATATATATGTAAAAGTAAGTATGAATAAAATTCAATAATATAAATTGACAATAGCGAAGTAAAATACTTTGCTTTATTGTGGCAAGTTTGCGTTTATTATAAACATGATTGTTGCATAATTATAGTTTCAAATTTATAAACGTAAAGTGATAAAATGTATTAAATTAAATGTCGTTGTGTGACATTATAACATGAATCATGCAATAATTGATTTATACGATCATCGCGCAATTAAAAGAACAACAATAATATTTATTAAAATAAAAGGAAAAAAATATATCAGAATCATAATAATAGTATGAATCATAAAATATTGAACTAGTTCGATGTCCATTGATTAAAAACGATTTACGCTATTTTTTTTTACACGTGCGGCCACGTAGAAATCTCAATATAAACAACCTTGTGGCATTAACAGACGAAAAAAAAAATATGCTATAGAGATATATTTAACAAGTTGACTTGTACAGTCTTTGAAATGACAATTAATTATTCAAATAGAAATATGGACTAAAATTGTGAAATATCAAGTCCACATAGTCATTTTTCATTCGGAAATTCAGTGTAATGGGGGCCAATCTGTAGCTTAAAAATGTTTCAGTGGCATTGAGTCAATAAGGCACTGTTCACTGACAATGTCTGACTAGAAAATGAAACTAATATAATTGCAAAATTCTATTACGATCGGCAATTGTCAATGCTAGTAATCGCGAAAGTTTATCTATCATTTTATTTCGAATATTTATCTCAACATGAACAAAAAAAAAAAACAAAAAAGAAAAGAAGGAGAAAGAATAATATAAATATTCTGTTATGATTCCTGATGAGATACTATTTGAAATGATAATATAGTAGTGTTTATGTAGTTTTCATTTTCTTATACGGCTGCATAATAACGCCAGTGCTCACAGGAATGGCAACCTGAGGCTGTGCAGCAATTGTTGCGGGATTGCCCGTTTGGATTTGAGGCACACCCGGATGATGACCGGCAGAAACGCCTGGTACACCATGTACCGCCATACCCGGCAACATTGCATATGGATTTTGCATATATGGATTTGCCGTTTGTTGTATTGCCGCGGCACTTGGTACACCGGTCAATGACGCTTGGACGTATGGTGATGGCAAGATGGGATGTTGTCTTATTAATGAATAAGGATTTATTGGCGCTGCAGTGGGTGGTCGTGGATAATGTAGTAGTCCAGCCGGCAAATTGGAGGCAAGTGCCGCACCATGAATTCCAGCCAATGTTGGTGGCAGTAGTTGCCTTTGAGCAGGATTACCTGAGACACCTGCGGCTGCCACTGCAGCTGCATTTTGTTGGCTTATGGTTAATGCTTGCTTGTTAAGTGTAACGCCAGTATAATTTAATGCGCTCAATGGATTGATTCCATATTGTTGGGATGCTTGCGATAATTTAATTGCCCGTGCATAATTCTTCTGTGCAACTTCTTTTGCAAGTGTTGCTGGATCCATTGCCGCTAAATTTGGACCCATACCCAATGTATTTAGAACATTGAGATGAGCCATATTGGCCATTGTATAATTGACCATTGAATTTGCTTGATGCATATTCGCTATTGATGCTATTGATGACATATTGGCCATTGATACCATGTTTGCCATTGAGGTGAGGTGTGGTACATTAGGTACTGATGATAGTCCAGCAATGGATGAGGTCATTGGACTCATTGACGCGGCAGTTACCGAGTGTGCCGCTAGTTGGCTTACTTGTGGCGCATTTGTGTGATTCAATTCGGGAGAGTTCCGAGCATTTTCGCTCTCGTGATTCGACGTTATTTGTTTGCCATCGTTACCGCCGCCACTTCCGCCACCACCTACGCCGCTTGGTGGCGGCGGTGGATTGTTAGGATCGACGAGTACACCGTTAGCATCATTTGTGCTTGAGGACGCTTGCGACGAAATTGAGTTTTGCGTACTCACTACTGACTGGTTAGAGGTATGGGGAAGGGGTGGTGTTCCAGCGTACTCACATGACACAGGCACGAAGGGCTGCGGCAACTGCATTAACTGCTGATAGGTCGTCGCACCAGTGGCTTGATACACTGGCATGCCGGATTTGTCACCCGCGGGACGTTTGTAGGGTACCATTCCCGGGAACGCCTGAAATCAATGGTAAATAATCTTTATGATAGTTTAGATTATTTGGTTTATTCAATTTTACGTGCCACAAACCACCTGGACAAATCACTCTTAGTCCAATTATGCACGGAGTATACATACTATGTTGATATCTTTTATATCTGTTGTTTATTATTATTATTATTTTTTTTTTTTTGATGAGCGGATACGAGCACTTGTGAATATAAGTTTAATTATATTTTAGTATATACAATAATAATAGTTGATGTTGATATATATTTCAGTAAATTGACCATGAATAAGTGTCAAAAAAGAAAAAAAAAAGGAAAAAAAATGATAAATTATAATATCACATTTGAACGATGGTCGTAGCGCGATTGAGGATTAAAGATAGTTGTTTGTTTTTTGATTAGTTGTTCTGCACTTACAAAATTCTCGTAGTAGAATGACCCGAATGACTTCGAATCCATCTGCAACAAAGACAGGATAGGTTTCAACTATTTTCAAGAACAATGTGAGACACAATTTATTTTGTGTTTTTTAATTGAATTTTTTTTTTCTTCAATTTGTGTTTCATTGTTTAGTGGAAATAGGGATTTGATAGGATTTAAGGTGTGCTAGTGCATAACAAGTTGTGCCGATGACGCAGCTTGCGGCGACGTTCCCAAGAGACGAGGTTACGTTGTTGGATTAACTGGAAATATGACTCTAACACGTGATACAGGTGTTGGCATGTTAGAGAGTGGTCGATTATCTCCGTTCCTAGAGAAGCGAAATTAATTGTCGTACCACCAACTATTATTTTTTAATTAATCACGTCTATAACTGAATGAGCCAATGACAACGATCTAATTTTAGATTACTCTTATTAATTTCGTTTCATTTTTCTTTTTTTCATAGCTTGACTTTACGACTACCAAATAAATTAACATTATCATGAATAATTTATCATAAAGCGCGATGTCAATTTTATAATTGAAGCCGTAACGCCTTAAATAAAAAGAAATAAAACATGGAAAAAAAAAAGAAACCAAAAGCTCGAAAAAAATCACGAATAAAAAAAGCAAGAGAGAGGATATGCGCATCATTTATAGAGAAATGAAAAAGAAAATGAAAAATACATCATAATCAAATAATAAATAAAAATTATGATATGATGAAATCAAGATAAAAATAAAAACAATTGAATGAAGCAGCGTACGTTTGTGATATATTATCCAGACGCAGAATTGCGGACGACGTGTGAAGCGAAATAAAATGACTATCAAAGAAAATTTAGTTGAAAGCTGCAAACGAAATGCAAAAGCTTTGAAGCTGATATTGCCGCGAACTCATTGTTTTTATATTCATTTTTTTTTCTGTAACCATCTATCATATAAACGCGTATCAAAAATAGAATTCAAAAATATTTACAATGAATTGGATTTTTAATATAAAAATAGTAACAAATAAAAGTATGAAACCGTCTCAATGCATCATGTAATTTGTTTCAACTTTTATTTTATAAAATTTAGTGAATCGGTTGTAATTTAAAATTTCGCGAGCGTTTATAAGCAATCTACCGTGTTTGTGAAAAATAAACACGACGTGACGCTATAAATGTAAATTGACAGTTATTAATTGCGGCGTGATGGAGTAATTGTGAATGTCTTCCTCTTTAAATCGGAGTCAATGACATTTTTCAGACACGATGTCGATGCCACCTCGAGCCTCGAGAAAGCACAACATGCATCACCGGCGCAAGCTCGAAATTACTTGGGATTTATTATTTTTTTTTTTAATTCACCATGTCACTAAACACTTCATGTTCAACCGAGTGGATTAAAATTTATAGCACGTGCTATAGTCACTCCATTGAATTTATTAGAATTTATTTCGTTATTTTCAACTTGAATAGCATTTGAATCGATATTTACTGATAGAATAACGTTTTGTATTCAATTTTTTTTGTGCTTTCAAATGAACATGTAGCCTGAGGAGGAATATAATTTTCGCTATAGATTTTGCAATGATTTTTCATGTCAATAGTTCAACAACAATATCTCTATTTCAAAGCTTTATCGTTCACAAATAATTAACTAATTATAATTTTAAAGTGAATTGTATTTTGAGAAAACATTGTTGAACATTGACAATAGAAAGGACAGGACAATTGGCGATCTATAAATACAATACGAGGCGTGTACATTAGCTCCATATATGAAACAATAACGCAAACTATGACAGATAAAATAAGCAAAAATCAAGAGAAACGCGCAAATAGAAAAAAAATTTCAACGCCTTCCATCATTGATGACACCATCATATATCTTTTTTTTGTTATTTTCATTTAACAGCATGAATAACAGAAAAAACAAATAATGAGAAAAAAATAAAGGCAGAAAGAAACAAGTTAGAAAAAAAAAAACATCGGTTGAGAAATTGATATAATGTCGCGTTTCCTGGTCGTGATGTAGATTAAAAACTTCCCGGGACTGTACGACATGGCCATTAATTATAGAATAAATAAATAATGGACAAGCTTCAGCTTTAAGCACGCTCGGCAGTGTATTTACAATCGCATCAACTATGATATTTATAACTTAAAAGTAGACTACATCGAGAATCGAGCGATAATTGATCGATGAAAAATAATGAATAATACCATTAAAGCAAATGTCTAATGTAATTTATACATTATTGATTGATAGTTGTTATTGATGGATGTGTATTTTGATAAATGATTGCTCGTTTCACGCTACAAAAAGGAAGGTGTACAACATGCAAAAGCCGTGGTACCATTAGCAGATCATCATTGGTGTCGCGCATCCGCTTCTTTCCGAGCTCGATACCCGCCATACTCGCGTTCTGCAGTCCTCCGGAAACAGCCGATGCCGACACTCCACCAGCCATTGCGCCCATTCCCGGCACATTTGTCGGCAACGATCCCGTCTGGTTTTTACCAACCATGTTTTTGTATTTTTCCACACGTATTCCATTTTGTATTCCAGTAATCGAATATATACATATATATATATATATATATATATATTTTTTTTTTAATATTCAATATGGTATGAATATATTTTTTTTTAGTGCAACCGTTGTGGTATTCCATTATTTTTTATATGTACATACATGTATATACATACAGATATATATATTTTTTTTTTCGTTTGTATTTGGCGGCGGGTGATCGGTCAGTTGTGCGTTCGAGATTGTTTTCGTTGGCGGTTTTTTTTTTTTTTTTTTTTCGCAGGCGTTAATTGGCAGGTAGCGAAGCATGGCACGAAGATTTTGTATCAGCAAGCATGAAGCATCGTCAGCAAGAGGGCAAGATAAAAATCAAAAAAAGAAAAAAGAACAAGTTGAGGCTTTTTTTTTTAGGCAGATATAGTTGTCGTAAATAGATTTGTTTTCTTTTTTTTTTTTTAGTTTTCATTTTTTCGATTTTTAAAATATATTTCTACATCTAATTACACAATTAATATTTGCGAAAACAATCATAATTTCAATCATGAAATTAATAATTGTTTATTACATGATATTATCAAAATTTTTAAAGTGAATTTTGGTATTTTTATATTGATAAAGCTGTATCTCGGCCTCTATGTATATTTAATTAATAATCTGTAAAGAAATATTGAATGAAGTGATATTCCGGAGCAGAATTGCGTGTGACCAATTTTACAAAGACTGAAATATGAAGTTTGCATTTTATGCGCGATTAATTCAGCCAAAAAAAAAATACCTAGATATACATATACAGATCAGTAATATATTTGTTCGTAGTAATCAATTCGAAGACAGAAGAAATTGGAAGATTAGCAGCGACGACAGTTGCGTATCATTCATCTAGTGGCAATTCACTCGTTGCGCACCTGCAATTTGTATTTCAACATCCTGGTATATGAAATTAATATTTAGAAACGAAAAAAAAAAAAAAAAAAAAAAAAAAAAAAATACAAAGGAGAATAACAGTGTGGAGCAGCACTTCGCAGTTACCGATGGGCATCATGCTAATTACGAAATATAACATAAATAAACACAAAAATTATACAATTTAACATCATTGTGTATAGATAAGCATAATAGCACATCTCACGTTTATTTGTACTGCTGGATATTGCACAAACATTTCTGAAATAAATGAAGAATGAAGAAATCATTACGAAATTAATTTTAAACTATTTACAAATATTTTAGCTCGTCTCATTGGAATCATCAATGTTGTTTTTCTTATTTTTTTGTGTTTCTCTTGAATATCGATGTCGTATTGCGTCATTGTATTTTCTGTTGTTGCTTGTGATGGTTGAGAAAAAGTGTGCAATAATGTCACAGAGGTTGAATGAGAGATCAAGTGTGTGCATAGTTGGTGCATGTAAGTGTAAGTGATGGGTTTGAATAACAATAGTGATATATATATATATATAGAAGTATGTGTATGATTGATGTATGTGAATGTACGTAAGTGTTCTAAGGATTATCGTATTTTACACTTCACAAACATCCAAGTAAATGGTGCCACAACACCAAAGAGTGCATTTATTTGGAGGATATTGTTCGAATATTATTTAATTTATGTGAAGATATCAAGATTTACAATGTTGATAATAAAACAATGAGAATAAAAATAAGATATTTGTAGGTAATATTAATTTTGTTTTTAATCCTCCATGCACCCTTCGGTAAATGAAAACCATCGGTAGAGAATGAGACTTCCCTGCCAACAAGCTGATCTGCCAGAATCCGTGCGCGAGTTTCTTCTCACGTGTCCCGATGTGGCGAAGTCATCTGTGTCGACGTTGCTGAAAATGTCTTTGATTTTCCTCTTTGCCCGTTTATACGGGTTGAGGTGGAGTGTTGAGAATATAGTTTGGGGCTCGTTGATAAACGAATTGACATTGAAGAAACAAAAGGAATATAAAAGTTTGCAAGATAGACATACCGAGAAGGCACGAGAGAGAAAATAAAAATAGAAAATTGTTTGTAGGCATTTGAATTGTTAGAAAATTAATAATTTCCAATTGTTCCTTTGCTTTCAAAGTATATTAAGCCAATTTCTTATGAGATAAAGTAATGATTTTTGATATTAAATTGTGTTCACATTCAAGGCCTCGGTATTTTTTGTATGTTTATTTTTTTTTTTTTTTTCGTTTTCAACTTTTGCACCCGATGAATAACCAATAGATACAGAAGAGGAGTCAAAGTTCGATCGTGAATAATGAAGAAAGACAAAGTGATGAGGGTATACTCGGGTATTGTATTCACTGATGAATTATACAAGTGATGCATACAAGACGACTTTTGAGGGTGGCGCCTTGTGTCAAACTCGTCGGAGACATTTTCATACATTGCTGTTAGGATGTCCATTGTTCCGTTGTTGAAAGACGACGGTTGACAAATATATGTTGAGTTTAATCACGAGAACGGATTCTCGGAAGTTCTCCGTCCATTAATTTGTGCGCTTTTGTGTATTTATTTATTTATTATTATTATTTTTTTGTTATTTTTCATTTTCTTTCTTCATATTATATTTCCATTACTGGCATCTGATATAGGTTTTTTATTTTTATTTTTTATTTTTTTTTTCAAACGAGTGTAGATGCGCGTTTTGTGTTGGGGGCAGCAAACAGCAGCGGGGTTGATAGCCGGGGGTTCGTGCAGCACAGCTTGTCAGCAAGGTTGTGTTTCATTTGTGTCATTCATGGTAAGGTAATTTAACTACGTTTTTATATACAAATTGTTTTTTTTTTTACATCTCGTTGATGTTTCCACTTGACTCCGAAGTGAAAATTTAATTCAACCCAATAGATGAATCATTTTTCAAGTAAATACAAGGTAGACAACGAGTTCAATTTCCAATAATTCATGGCTGTTACAATTATTATTGTCGATTTTGATGGAATCGAGTGAAAACAACTCATACGGATTAAACAGCGAGGTAATACTCATTATTATGATCTAGGTAAATAAATCAGGTGATTGGTGTATTTGGCAACTAGGTATATTTGCACCTGGATAGCTGCGATAGGCTGCTAGAAAGAGAGAAATAGAAACAGTGGTGTTTTTTTTTCTTTTGTGATAATAAAAAAAGATCTGTGGGTATTTAACTACTCGCTACACACTACTGTCATGGCTGAACGTCAAACAGGATAGATAGATAGACGAACACAAAAGCGACAAATTTTTTAATACCGAGAGGTGAGGAATGTTCACCGATTATTTAACAATATTTTGTAATAAAAACTATTTGTGATATTATAATTTATGACCTTGACATTTTTTTTTATACTATTAAGATAATCATGGCTGGAAAATCTTCACGTCTCGATAAAATTTATTATAAGCATATGGTCACTGCGTAGAATCGGCCCATTCCCACTTTATATTCTTCAATTTTTTTATTCATTCACTTTTATCGTAATATAATTCGTGCAATGATGTTATAATAATGTTTATGTGTTTCTTTTTTCAACGATGTATTTCAAGACTTTGAGAAAAAAATTGACTTTGCCAGATTGCAGTCAGTGATATGTCGTGAATTGTGCGATACACGACGCAGCGGCCAAAGCTTCTTTGACGCATAAACTCAGCAAACCGAAAATAGGATGAAAGTAGATGGAAAAAAAAAAATTATGGTGTGAAGGGTGAAAGAGAAGTTTAGGTAGGAAGAGAGGAGTGCAGAAAAAACCAATATTCAAGATATTTGTCTTGTAGAATTATATATATATATATTTTTTTTTTCATTAGAATAATGATAATGTGCACGATATTGAGCATACATTTCAAATAAATGGAAATAAATTTGTGTTTGAAGCCAGAGCATTACTCTTTGCTTCGATGCTGGTGATTGAAAGGAATGGAAATAAAAGAAAAAGAAAAAAAAAACGAGACCAAAAACAAAAATCAAGGAAATAAAGGTCGTGGAAATACATCTGGTAAACTTGAAGAAAATTATCGAGGTCGAGTGAATTGGTAGAGAAAACGAGGGTCCAGCACGACTTTTCGCAAATGTGGATGGAGCGGACGAGAGGATTCAATCGGCTGGAATGGAAGTCGTGAAGGGTTCGAAGAAGTTTTCACCCCTCTGAAAACTTCACGCCCTCACCTTATTGCTTATCCTCTCCCCGTGTTTCCACTTTCGGAAATGTCATTTAGTTCCGACTCACGTCAGAAATATATTTGATTAATAAAATAACATAATTGATCAATATTTACCAGAGGAACAAAGAAAAAAAAGTCAATAGCAAAATTTGAAAAACAGTAAGATAAAAAAAAGACATTCTGTATGCTCAGACATTTCTTGAATAGAGGTATATTTGTTTATTTAAGGCCGAAAAAAAGTTTGAGGATTGAAAATAAATAGAAAATACACTGAGAAAAATAGGCACGAAATCAACAAATTATATTGTTAAAACATGATTATTCGATGAGTATAATATATATTATCGGTCATTTTGATTGCAATAATGGAATTTTATCGTATTATTTTTCTTAGTGTACCGTAAAAGACAGAGATAGAGTGGAAGAGAGATAAAAAAAAGACAAGATAAAAAAAGAACAGAAAGAAAGAGAAAGAAGAGAAGACAGAGAATGCATTACCGCAATGCTAGCCCGAGATTGTGCGGCCTTAATGTGGGCTTGAAGGTGCAGAGGGGGATGGAAATAGCGGCAGGGGTCCCGATTGCATCGGCCCTTGACAGCGTCCATGCAGACCGTCACAGAACCGTCCTCGTTCGCCTGCACCGTCTCGAGGGGGTGCGCAAACCGGCACTCCGTCTCGCCGCGTTTGCACGCCCCGCGTTGAAACTCGCGACATACCTACAGCAAGAGCGAACACGCATGGCATAGCACTCTATCTATGAGGGTGATTTTTTTTTGAGGTTTTATCAACTTGGGAGATTTAAATACAGGAATTAATATAGTATCTTTTCTTCTTGTACTCATTTTTTTTATAGTTCTCAAAGGAGAGGAATTAATCAACGATCTATTGTGTCTAAAAGGTAGTCTAGGAATTATAATGTGAGAGAGTGATAAATACAAATTATTATGTTACTTTTTATATAATCAATGATGATATTTGCAAATATTATAACACGATTATAAAATCTTTAGTGATTGAATTCAAATTGAATATATATATATATTTTTGCATTCATTTGTCATTTATTAACACAAGGGTTTTGTTCATTTTTGCTTCTATTTCTGGTGACAGTTCTCAAAATTGTTGATATTGCTTTCAGAATTCTATCATAACTGCTATTGAATGATATTATTTCCTCATTTATTTTTTTAATTAATGAAATTTCTCAAACAAATATATAAACATGTGAATAATATTGAAGTTGTTATATGATGTAAATGAATATTAACAGTGAGAATTGAATATGCTAATGGGATTACACGCTAAGTGAGTGGGTGTCCAACAGCAATAATTCAATATCAAAGTAGGGTCCACTGTCATATGTATACAGGCATATTACTGTATAGTATTATCACTACCTTGCACGATTATGACGTGTTGTAACAATATTAAAGAACAATGTACAATAGGATATAGGGAGTAGTTGTAACACGGGCTGTATTTGATTGTGAGAGTTTTAGTATAATATGTGTTTCATATAACATGAGAGATATCAAATGGAGGAGGTTGATGGCAGGATACAGTCAGAAAGATAAAAACTGACAGAGATAGTGGAAGAGACAGAGAAAGAAATATATATATATGTATGTATGTATATATATATATATATATATATATATATAGATATATTTATAGAAAAATTGAACTGTTGATTTTTTGATTTGGTTTTAGGTGAAGGCTTTGGATATTGTCATAACAAAATAATTTTTCTATACATGGTAATGAATAAAGTTGATGTGATAATAGTACTATTTTTTTCATGTTATTTTGTTGCGATGAATTTGTTTGAAATTTGGCCGCTGTGGCTTTAAAAATATAGTGAAACAATTTCAATCTATATGGTTAATAAATTTTAATTAAATTGATTTCATGTTTCATGATAAAATAATAAATAATAATTATTTCATAATTCACGGCCATAATTCAACGACCAAAATTTGTCTTTCTTATTATTTCTTTTTTTTTTTTTCCAACTATTATCTGTTTGTGTAAGCTCGACATATAATTAGAGGTTTATATCATAGCTACATGTATACAGTAAACGACCAGCCACTAGATAAACTAATCCTACAGTGAGCCTTCACAATGTATGTGAGTGTGAGAGAATAACGTCTATAATCTGTATATATATATATATATGTATGAATTATTACCCAACCATACATTTATATACACACACACACACACACATATGTATCTATATATGTCTACACGCGATTTACAATATATTAAATTGATATTTTTAATACGGAGTTTATTGAATTAAAGTTTATGTACAATAATTAAAATACATAAACTCACACCTTTTTCGTTCGTTATTTTTTTTTCAACTCTCATTTTTTGTTTCTCTATTCCAAAAATTCCGAGATCCTCATTATCATTACCTATATATATTTCGAACAATATAAGAAACCCACCACTTAATTCACAATATTATTATTATTATTATTATTATTATTATTATTATTATTATTATGTATATTATATAATTACTATTATTAGCTCTATTAACTATATGTTAATGTGTATATCACGCGTGACAGGCAACAAGGAGGCACCGGAGAGCGAGAGAGAGACAGAGAGAGAAAACATACGCCCACACATTTATATGTGAAATTACAAGCTACATATCGTACGTATATATGTCATAATGACAATATATATAATACAAGCAAACAACACACATTAATATGCGCACTTTATTTATGTAACAAATAGTAATAGGTAATAGAAATAATATAGAATATAGATTGAAATGAGAGAAGGGATGTGAAGAGTGAAAGGCAACAGAGTTCCGAAATAGACACGCGTGCACGTATGAGCTGAGAGGAGAGGCAAAACAGCGGATAGGTATGCAATCCATCTCTCTCCTTGTGTGAGTGTATGGATATGCGAGTGTGTATTAATGATGAGACTCCGGGAATGGATCGATTGAATTTATAGATCCAATGTCGATTACAATTGGCAGTATATATATATATATATCTTACATCTAAAGCCTAGCAATACTCAATTGTCCATTGTAATTATGAATAATTGAGGTTGTAATTGAGGGTGTAATTGAAGGTACAATTGTGTGTGCGTGTGCTTCAATGTTGATTAGCATTGAGGAGTCATATAGAGGGAGAGAGAGAGAGAGAGAGAGAGAGAGAGAGAGAGAGAGAGAGAGAGCGTGTATTATAAATTTATTATGCGACATGCGTATGGAATATTATAACGGTTCGTAATATCGCACTGTGATTGTAATTATTGATTTGTATACGGGCGTGTCTACTTACACGTACAATTAAGTATTTATTTTAATTCTTTTTTTTTTTTTTAATGTCACTTTGTTCACATATAATTTCAGATTTTTCAATTTTAGTGAATCTGTTTTGTTTTGTTTGTTTGTTTTTTTTTTTTTTTTAATACGGAATGTTTAACATTTCAAAGAAGACAGTTGGGAAGATTGAGGATAATAGTTGTCGTGCTTTATACAAATGTTTAATGGCTGTGTGTAGTTTGCATTGAGGAATGAGAATATGACGCTTTGTTTAGGTTCTATGCATATACTTATATATGTATTGGGAATTGTAAAATGGTAAAATGAGTCGTGTCATACTGAAGTGTTTGAAAAATTTTGTGTTACATTCACGTGTTGTTCGATCCATCAACTGTTATTATTATATAAATATATAAATGTAAATTGTTGTTTTACTTTTTCTTTTTTTTTTCTTCGTATTACTTTTTAAACTTTTGCATTAGCCGAATTTAAACGATCGAATATATGTATATATATACATATATATATATATATATATATATATATAAGTTCTGATCAAACTGAAAGGAAAGTCAGTCCAAAAAACACTACGCACAACAAACATCGACAATAATACGAGCCGGGTTGGAGTGAAACTCGGGGATCGATTTTCGCGAATTTATAAGTTTAATAATATTTGAAATATGAAAAAGAACAGAGAGAGGGAAAGATAAAAAATTGTGAATAAAAGCGTGTAATTGTTGATGCAATTAAAACAAATATAAATAATAGAAAAAAAAATTGTTCTAGGCTTTATAATACATCGATCCCCGAATATATCCACCCACTAATTATTTAGGCGCACGTATAATAAATAGAAAAATAACCATAACTAATCGACGTTATATGCTGAAAAATATTAACAAAAAAAAAAAAAAATGAAAAAACAAAAGAAAATAGTCAAAGATAAGAATACACATTTAGCAAAGTATCATCATATTATGAATGACACTATCGTGTTGCGTCCCGATAACTATTTTTTTTTCTTTTCCCATATTTACCAGCGCTTTTAAAAATTGCGCAATCAGTATATCTGAATATACATACATACATAGGTATATATATAAATGATATACGTGTATTGTGTATGTTGGCGTGACAATCATTTATCGTGAGCAAAAGTTAACTTCAATTCGCATAAAGTGTACACACGTATACACACACACATATATATATATATATATATAATGTATATATATACATATACATATAAATATATATACACGTATACATGAATAAGAAGTAAAAGATTCACATGCGGTTTTGTGTATATAAGCCCCTCCTCCTAGCTGTAAAATAAATATATGCGATAAATTACAATTAATGCATTAGTGGGTACTGATTAGAGAAAAAAAAAATTTTCTTTAAATTATAAATAAAAATAAAAAAAATTTATGGAAACAATTATTGACTGTTGAATTGATAACAAATTAAATACGCGGCAGCTTATCTCTACTATATTGCACAATAATTATAATTATATACACATATATAGATATGTATATGTATTATTTAATAACAAACAAGCCGCGTGAAGAGCATTAGTTGATTTGGTAATATACAATTTGATCAATTTAATTGAATTAAATGATATATTTAATGTAAATTATTGTCCATTATAGATGATAAAATAATATTTTTATTTCTTATTGGCTTATTTGTATAGTAAAGTCAAGCATCACGCGTAACCAGCTCCAGAATAGGCATCAACACAAATATAATCGGCGCTACGACAATCCAAATTGAAATGTTATGAATGATGATAAATTACGAAATGAAAGAATGCAAGACTAATAAAATTAAAATTAATAATTTTTTTGTCTTTTTTTAACACCCACGAATGAGTATATATTATATATAAATATATATGTATGAGCAAGTTATACATAGTTCAATCATTTTAGAAGATGATTAAATATATAGACAACGATATTATTCGCTGAATAAATTGTTCTAATAGTGCGCAGCTAGTAACAATAGTGTGTATAGAAATTCAAGAATAATTAATTACATCAGACTACTCAGCATACATTCTACCGCCATTCATTTGTCTGCGTTACTTTACTGCTTCCCCTTGTTTATATATTCAATCCCGATTGTTGGTGATTACCATGACTTTTGCTCAATTATTCTGATAACAATCTATTATTCATCCATGCAATTATTTGGATTGAACGCAAATAGAAAATGATATTTTCACTATTACTACCAATCAATCGAGATTCAATATACTGGCTATATTAATGAAGAAATATTTAGAAAACAGGCAGCAGGCAATCATGTTTTAAATAAAAATGTTCTTTTTTTGTTCTCAAAACACAGTCTACGATAAATCGTTCGAGCGTGTATAACTTATATTTTTCAATTATTTCAAATATTTTACGAGGATGGAGGAGGATATGCGGTGAGGGGGCGTGGAACTTTGGTGGATTTTAGCGAATGGATGGATTTAAATGATTTCCAATATCTAAATTACCATAGAATCGATATCATACAACTACGTGAACGTGGTGAGCTCTGTTCGTCGAAAAAATAAATATATACTTCAAACATATAGACATATGTGTTTATATAATGACTGGTGTCAATCATCAATCCACAAAGATTCTATTAACATCAGCCAATTGAATCTCTATTGTATACCAGTGATTTGGACATTGAATTGGAAGGTTAACAGACACGGTATTTGTTAACGATTGAAATTGCTTTTACACTCTTTGTCAGCAATTGACATTTACATTACCAATACTATATTGCGACTTGTTCGAACAGAGTCACCAGTTATCTTTCATGAAGGCACGTCAATATAGCTATCGAACCACAAGGATTGATGTAACGGGCTGTGGATTATATCCCGTTCGTATTCATATATGTATATATTCTTTCCAATTCTCGTGGTGATGAAACAACAAAAAGAAGTAATTTGAAAAAAAAAAAAAACAAATACCACTGATAAAAGTAACGGGTAATATTTAATTGAATGGTAATATATTTTTTTTTTTTCAATATTGACATTTTGTGATAAATGAAAAAATTTGATAAAATAATTCAAAAGAACGTAAAATGTAAACAGAAAAAAAATTCACTGATAATGAATAAATTAATGATAGAAATGAAATATAATACAGTGACGCGGAATAAAAAAACAAAAAACGAAAAATTAATAAAATTGAAATGAAACTTGACCGTTTCAAATGATATTTTACGTGATTAAGCAATAAACAGTCTATGCAGGTGATTTAGTTTGAATTACATTTGTTTTTATTTGAATTCCATCATCAAAAGTTTTTTCGCGTGACCCGGACTTAATGCAAGTCATCGCAGTACATCATCACAAGTAGGTATTATTATGATTATTGTTATTAATCATCGTTATTGTTATTATTTTACTCAATAGTATAATTATTAATATCGTAAAACCAATTGCGATTAGTCAAACAATCGATCGTTCAAATATTTCAGTTTTTCCTTTCTTAACTGCAATAAGTGGATAATAATACGTAGGTAATATTCAATTAACAATATCACATTGTGTATACTTTTTTTTTTTTCTTTTCACGTCATTCGATTCTTTGTTATTTTTCATTGCATTTGTTGACTTAATTGTTCTGTTTATTTTTTCTTGCTGTAATTTATACAATTAGTTATTGCCCGTTGTAGTTTTTATATTTGCTAAATTTTTGTATGGGCAAATCTAGTGAGCCACTTGTGTACTCATACCGGATGGAAAAAAGAGAATAAATGTGTATTCTTTTATTTGTATTGTTTTGTTTTTTTTTTATTTATCTGCAACCGGGCGTGGTCCGAGGAACGGAGAGAATTGGTGAATAATTTTTGTAAAAGTAGAAAAAGGAGGATGGTGCAAAGAGGGGAAATGGGATAGAGATTATATCACGGGAATCAACAATAGACCAGTTATACATTTGTGTGACATCCGGAAGCAAATTTCGAAAACTCGCGTCGACCCATTACAGTTCACAATAGTGTGTACTAATTTTTATTTTTTCTCCCTTTTTACGGACAATGCCACCGTCATTATATCAAAACAAATTCAGCTATGGCGAACAGTCAACAGAGATGATAAAAAGAATAAAATATAAAAAAAAAATAATATTAAAAGTTGGGTCATTGAGATTTTAAATATACACTCAACAAATTAACGATAAATAAACTCTAAACGTATTTTTCCATTCATCATGTTGAAAACATTTGTCATGATTAAAATTTTAATGTTTCGATTTTTGCTGCCGGTTTTGCAGTAATACAAAATATAATTGATCATTTTCATTTTTTCTTTTCTTTTCTTTTTTTTTTTTAAACCTACCTACTATATACATATGGAACATGACTTTATGTGCGTATGCATGTACATTTTTGTGGGCCTCACAATTGTCAATTGCCATTATGCATTACATATAATCTATCAACTTGCATACGTACATATATGTACACATATATGTATACCTCTATACGATTTAACTCTCGTGTATTAATCAAACGTGCATTCATGTAAAAAAATTTACTGATAATAATTTATAATAATGATAATATACATATAGACAGACAAATAGAAGACGTGAGTAAACAACCGAATGAAAAAGAAATATCAATATACAACAAATAACACTCTTCTTTTCTTTCTGCCACATCTCCGTGTGCATCGGACTATACATTCAAATTTGGTTGCTCTAAATTGTTTGTAATATCATTCAAAATTTTTTAAATGCTTTATAATCATTAAAATTTTCCCACAATGTTTTCATTATTATTCTCATACCTCAAGTCAAGTATTAAAGCAATTCATTTATGCTCATTTTAATATTTGTTTAGTTTGACGCGATGGCGGGACGAGAGGAATTGGATTGAAGGGTAAAGTAAAATTTATTTTTTGTTTTCACTCACGTTCCTCTTCCTTTCTCATCAAGGCGTTAATCCGTGAAGGATGTGAAAGGCAGAAAAGTAAACGAGCGATTGGTGGTGGTGGGGGGTGGGGGTGTATTGAAGGAATGAGGAAAAAAACATAGAGAAGTTTCGTTGATCGCATAAAAAGTCGCATCGCCCTTTTCTGATCACCGTGGATTCACTCGCGGACTCCTAAAGCTATCTAACAAGATTTATCTACGGAAAGGTACGTGAGAACGTCGTTGATACTTTTTTGTTTTTTTTTTATTTCATTTGCTTCTTCTTCATCTTCATCTTCTTCTTTTTCTTCTTGGTCTTGGTTCTTTTTTTTTCTTTCCTTCTTCATTTTCATTTCAAGTGACTCGCCATCAGTGCGCGTCAAACGATTCGGGACGACCAAGGGAAATATCCAAAGTTAATTTTTTAGCAACTGATGCTACCTTTCGCTTTGTTTATTTTCATACTGAATCTTTTGTGTTCTCTTTTAATTCTTAATTTTTTTTTCGGCAATTTCCAATGTTCGACCCAATTCGTATTGTTCATTATTTTGCTGTCCGCGATTATCTTTTATACTTTAATTTTTCATTACTCTCATTCAGACAACACATGACCCGCACACGCTCTTCAAGACTTTTATGGTGAATGAATATATATATGAATTCTTCACTTTAATAAAAAACAAAAAACAAACGAATCCACCAGTGTATCTTCATTTATTACAGCATTGAACGCTGTGTGCGTGTGTGTGTTTGTGTTTATTGTATCGTTATGTATAACGTGGTGTGAGTAATACAAGAGGTGCAAAATCGCCATTGCACCATTAGTGATCGTGAAATATATTCTCTCATCCTCTCTCAGTTATTCAATCGTTGGACGCCCTACTCCAAGTTTACATCGCTATCGAACTATGAAATAATCCTATGAAATCCTAGAATTATTGTTAATCGTATCTAAATATAGGTTTTTTTTTTGTTGCACGAATGTCACGGGCTCGCAGGTTTGTCGAGTCAACGAGTTACATTTACGGCAGTCACGGGCTCGTATTCTTTTTTTCTTTTTGTTTCTTCTAATTACTATACTGTTATGCTATTCTTCAGCATATACAGAGCTACGTGCACACATTTCGGGAGACATGTAAAATGGCTGGGCGTGCGCGCGACTGAGACACGCAACGTCTCGAAGAGAAGTCGAAAAGATATATTTGGATAATATATAATGGATAATATATATTATAATAATAATAATAACAATAAGAAGAAGAAGAATGAAGAATTGATGGTTCGACATCAGACGTGATGCTTCGCGCGTGCGCAAGTCATATGCCTCGATCCCGAGTGGCGTTATTGATATTATTTTTTTTATTTATTTTTTTTTATTTTTATTTTTTTTTTTTCATTTCACTCCTGCATTTTATTTGTAAAAAAATACGATACCCTTCATCTTTATCGTGACGAGTTGAAGATGGGGGGTTGTGCGAGTTCCAATAGATATTCTTCCTCGTCATTTGTCACTTCCTTTGTTTTTCGTTTTTTTTCTACTTTTATTTATTTATTTATTTATTTATTTTTGTTTTCTTTTTGATCCATTCGATTCATTTATATACTGATGTATTATCAATATCATTCACGAAACACGCGATTTGAATAGATTCAATTGTTTCTATCGTCAACTCGATTACCCACGAACCCGCGTTTAACCGCGACTAACTTCTAGTTTACCGTTGTTTTAATCGTCGCTCATCAAAACTGGAGAAAAAACTTACTGCAATCTCGTTATTTTATTTATTCGTATCTGTTCTTTTTATCTTCCATATTATTATATTTTTTTTTCTTACTCTCAGTGCTACGAGGCCTTCGACTTTATGACCTTTTCAATTTTTTTATCTCCCCCCCCCCCCCCCCTGCTCGTAATTTTTACAAACACTATTAATGTCTAACATGCTAAATTTCACATCCTGAATCCTCCATGTTACTTCTGGAAGAGGGTGCATCGATGTCCATTCAAACACTGGCTATGAAGTAATTGTTTATATCCAATAAATCCCCGAGCTCAATTTCAAGAGCACTAAAAAATATTTTTACGTACTAACCTCTCTGGCTTATTTTCAACTTTTTTTTGTGTTATATTTTTTTTTTCTTTTCTTATTTCCTTACACTCAAATTTTCTTTTGTCACTCATTTTTCTCGGTTTCATCATTCACATCATTCTTCACCGCAATTCACAATTATTCAAATTCTACATAAGAAATCCTAGTTCGCCTAATATGATCGTTGATGAATTAACACGTCGAGTGCTGGCGCATAACGTATACGCAAAAATTTTTTTCCTGTCAATATTATTTTATTATTATTATTATTATTATTCTTATTATTATTATTATTTTGTGATTACTTTGACCACTCATCTCGACCTGGTGCACTCGACGTGTTGAATGTTTCAGGTGTAACGCGACAGGGAGATGAAACGTTGGGAGTAAAGCGTCTTTTCCCTTCATCCGTTGAAATATGAAAACGTAAAAACACCCAACCCCCTCGCTCAAAGCAAACAGTAAGGAGATCTATCAGTATGTATGTATATATATATATATATATTCATCTTGACCGACTTCATCATAAAGAAGTATATCTGAATATATATATATATATACGTGAAAAGCGAAAGAAGAATAATTTTTAAAGAAAACATGGCCATTCATCATTTCTCTATTATTTTGAATCGTGTATGTTACTTTATCTCCTTGCGCCGCATAATTCATTTCCCCGTCGCGTCCACCACCTCCGTTGTCATTACAAAACTAACGCCAATACGATATTTCATAAATATATTTATTTTATATATATATATATTTGTTTGAATATATATATAATAATGTTTATTCGAATATGTATAAATATATACATATATATGCACATATATATATATATATATATATTTATGCAATTGCAAATTAAATCGAGCCACAGTCGATGTCCGTCAATATCATGTGATAATTGCGCCGCATTATTTGTTTAAATAAATTTTACCGCGAGTCTATTGTGAAACTTTTCGTGAATGGAATCTCGTTACTTATATGTAATACATATGAATGATAAAAATGGGGTTGTAGGCGAATAAGAGATAGAGAGGGAAAAAAAAAAAAGAAAAAAAAAATAATAATACTAAGATTCAATTTACGAGCGTTTCAATAATATATTCGCGTACGGATTTGTTTAAATATACAATACGCTCGACGTCTTTAATATATACATATATTATA